>OU015490.1:142943431-142945931 GCA_907164885.2 Dolomedes plantarius
TATACATATATGGATGTCAAAATTTTGACGCATTTTGGTACTTTTAACTGTTTACTGCTTGCCCAAGCAATACAAACCGGCTTTGGTGCGATGCCAAAATTATAATTCGCGACAACGGAGAAGTTTTAGCCTTTGAAATTTTGCTTTCTGGCAGACCGTTATGGAGGAACGTAATCCTACGTTAAAATTCAAAATTTCTCTCTCCAACTGAAAATACTGTTTTGAAAACGAGGGCTATGCAACTATCAGTACTTTTATGCAGACGATTTTAATATCTACTGCGCTTGAAGTTAAAACATATTCCATCGTCTGCAGGTCGTAGAGTTTAAATGTCAAGCAGGGGAACTGGAACTAAACATTGTCAACATGAAATTAAACCATTTATTTTTGTAGTCGTTTTTAAAATAAGCATTTTTCATGTTACTATGTACTGATATGTTGGTGAGTGAATAAGTTGCAGTTCTACTTCCTGTGTTTTTTAAACTTTAAAACACTTGTATTTTAAACTTTTTAGTGATAGTACCACCGTTTTTTTTTTCTTTAAAAGTTAACTGCAACTTCAGTCACAAACTTATTTGCAAGTATATGTTACTGTACCCTTGGGATAAAGGAATCGGTAAATTTAAATACTTTAATGTTTATATCCTTATGAAAATCTAGCTGAATACCCGTGCTTCTCTACGGAGTACATTCAAATTAAATACAACGGCCAATGTATGCAATTAATGCCATATATATAAATCGTAACGGATATTTTTATCAACAAAATAATGTAGAAGAAAATATTCAAATTAAATCTAATAGAACATACTACTAAATAATATAGTGCAGTTTGAGGAACGTTTCTTGTACTGTATCTATATATATAAAACGCGTAGGTATGCGGCACAAAAATCGACGATATTTATGCACTCCGAATGGCAACGGCTGCAACTACCAGATGTAAACATTAGCGGCCGTCCGCAATTTGCAACCTCGTGTCAACATGGATTTAACGCACTGAAATCGGGAATACTCGAAAGCGAGCTACACGATCAAGTGAAAATTTGGAACTGTCTCAATAAAGAAAGCGAAGAAATAATTCATTAAGAGAGAGGCGTGAAAGAGAGAGCATAAATGATCGCGAGGTTAGGCTTAATCGTCGCCGGCACAGCAACCGACAGCCTGTAATAGTTCATTTTCTACAATTTTTTCAGTACTTGCTGAATGTTTATTCCACTTTATAAGTGAAGAAATTTTCCCAACAATTTATTATTTGATATGATTAAATGGAGATATCTGAATTGTGAACAATATTACATACAGAGAGTGATGTAATCCACACTATATTTTAGTACCTGCTGAATTTTTACTCCATTTTTTAAAGTGAAAAACATTTTACCCAAAAATTTCTTATTTGATGTAATGATAAAGTGTAAATATCTTAATTTTCAAAAATAGTACATGCAGAGAGGGATGCAATTTTTAAAATCATCGGTGTTGGGTTTCTTAGTTTTAAATTTAACTCTGTTCTGAAGTAATGGAAATTCACATTTTTTAATCACGATGTTTTAGAATCAGCTTTACAGAGAATACCCCTTAACAACATATATCTATGATGACAGGTAATGGTAACATTCCTTACATATGTTACTTTCAGTTGAGTTGATTTGCAAAAGAAAATGTAAAACTAAAAGCGACATGCTGGTCGCGCAGCGGCTAGTTTTAATATTTTTTTGGATAATGTCCAATCGTCTGCCAGATTAGAAAGAAAAATTTTTTTGTCAATTTATTTCGCTGTTATGCACGTGACGCAAAATTAGTTTAAAGTATCACAAAAAGAAAAGAAACCACGTGATCAGCATTTAATAAATTAAATTCTAAAAATGAATCTTTAAAAATTCACCAAAAATCAGAAAACGGAGGTAAAGATTAAAAAAAGATTTACTTTTAAAGGAATTTTTAGGATCTTTCTCGTGATATAAATTTTATAACCCTCCAATTATTATTTTAAATGCAAACTTAAAAAAAGTTGCAAAAACAGCTTAAAATTTAATTTAAAAAAATCTAAGAAGAATTTTTCAAAAATCTCTCTTAGTGAATCCCTACACTATGAGAAGAATCGCCATGCAAAATTTCAGCCCTTCAGGTCCAGCGGTTTGGTCTGTACGCTATATGTCAGTCAGTCAGTCAGTCAGTTACTGAACTGTTTTATATATAGAGATAATGATATGAAAATTATAACCTTTTATCTGATAGCAAAAATGACATTCTAGCATTTAAGTTCGTACTATACAATCAACATATTTTATAAAAATGCGTATATTCTAAATAAAAGTAATCCATTATTTATCATGTAATTGTAAGTTACTATTAGTTGTTCTACTTTCCAAATGTACATCAAACTTGCAAGTCTATCTTCTCATTTTTAAAACTACAGATACTAAAATGTATTATTACCCTTCAAATGTAGAAATATCTCTATTTTCGCGTCCATTGCATTTTAAAAAACTGATTTAAT
>OU015490.1:142950931-142958431 GCA_907164885.2 Dolomedes plantarius
CTTCTTATTAGAATTAAAAACTTTTAATTGTACCTGAATCGTACCCAATATTTTCCAGTGACTGGACTAGTACCTAGATCATTGATCACTCCATAACACTTGGGCTCACGTTAAAATTTCCTAAAATTTTTTAGTTTCTGGACCACATCTCTCTATCTTTAAAAACACGGGAGCTAAAAAAGACCGCGGGAGAAATATATATAAGTCTAACCCCGTTATAACGAACTTCAAGGGATCAAAGGCTTTGTTCGCTTTATCCGGTGGTTCGCTGTATCCGAACCGTTAAGAAAAATGCTAGAGTTCATAAAATGTATAACTGGTTAGTTGCAATGTATATTCAATAATTATGTATTAAAAAATTATAAAATCTATTAAAAATGATCATTAATGAATTAAATCGACTAAAATCGATTACATTAAACTGACACAATACTAATTAAATTACGTACAATAGTAAAACGGCGGGACCAAAATTTCGGTTCATTATATCCGTGAGTTCGCTATATACTGGGTTCACTATAACGGGGTTCGATTGTATATATTTGGCATAAGAACAGATTTCTGTTAGTGATAAGCATATCTGAAATACTGAAAACTCATGCATTCATTTCAAGTCCTTATCGTTTACCAAATGTCCTAAACATATGCAGATCAAACGACGGAAATAGTATTTATAAATAGTATAAATAAGTGAATAAAGCTACCTTGGATGAGACGTCACACCTTTTATTATCCGCGTGGTAGCAACTTGCAGATATTTGAAAATATTAGCGAATTTATGTTACATGGAAATCAAATTCTATGCAATTTATGTTACAGGGAAGCATGCCGTGTTGTAAAACCCACCACAGTATCAGAAAATATAAAATATTTAAAAAATTGTTCTAGAATCAGAAATGGGGGAAAGCTGAAAGATGTTAAGGTATAATATGATAACAGCCCATCCTCGTGGATACACGAACATGTTATGTATGATGTATACGCCACACATCAGATATATGATGCGCTTGCTGATACTAATACATGATTATATAGGATGTTTAAAATAACACTTCTCAGACGCCAATTTTCGTTTAATCTTAACGTTGGAATAATACTGAAGACACATAATTGGTCTATTTTTAAGAGAGGCCATTTTCTAACTTTTTAAGTATACTTATGTATGTTTATAATAGCCGCGTTTTACTTCAGAAATAATATAAATGAAAAATCACTATAATTCATTTTATATAATAGACTTAAAAATCTCGATTTATTGATATTTATTCTGCAATCGAAACAAAAATCATAGATTCTGGGGATAAAATTTGGTGATAAAATTTAAAATTCCGAAATCAACAATGTTTGAATAAAAGGCCAAATGCACCCTTTTGCTTACGACAGTTTTTTCGCATGTTTGATTAGGCATTCCATTTTTATAAGATCCGTGTGAACTGTTTGATAAAATAATGCTGATGCGAATCGTTCAACGGGTCATTTAACTTTTAAAAGCAATTATGGATAACAACCTCAGGGAAAATGTTCTTTTAAAATTTATTAAGTTTTCGTGCACGTGCTTTAACCACTTTAGTGGAAACTCCAAGTCTGACTCACATGATATCTCCGTGCGAAACTGGACTTTGACGTTGATGCCAGAACACTTATTGAAGTATTGAGTTACCGCACGTTTGGCAATAGTTTCTACTGTAAACATGACTCTGAATTGAGCGCACCTTTTTCACGAAACAACACGTTTGGTTGGGAGTTCTTTCCACTATCGACGCTGTTTCTTTCGAGCTTGGAGCGACGTAGTTGTAAACACTATCAAAAGGTAACAATCAATATCAAAAAGAGTTAAGTAATCGGAAATTTTTCATCCATGAAAATGATGACATCATTGATTTCTGTGAATAGCGGCAAGATGAATATAATTCCATATATATATATATATATATATATATATATATATATATATATATATATATATATATATATATATATATATATATATATATATATATATATATATATATTTATATATATATATATATATATATATATATATATATATATATATATATATATATATATTTTAATTATATATATATATATATATATATATATATATATATATATATATATTTTAATTATATAAAATAGCATTAAAAAGACTGTGGTGTTCCCCAAAAATTACGAAGTGTGTAAAATGTCTAAGTTACCTACGATTGTTTATAAATATATATATATATATAATTCAAGTTGCCTTTTGACTAATATAATCATTTTTTTTAAAGTTTATTGTGTCCTAAACAAGAGAATCTAGAGAATCTTTCCTATTTTGGGGAGTAAATTCACATGAAAGGATATTCTTTCTAATAATCAAACACTAAGAGTTTCGATAAAATTAAATTGTCTAAACAAAGGCTTTAAAATAAAATTGTAACGCAAGGATTTACAAATTAGCAGCAACAAATTCTGTTTTAACTATGCCTTGGGTTGTTCTTTTGCGTACAATAATTTAAAGAAATACTACGTTCTTTTTAAAAAAATTATAACACTTGCTCTGTACTATTGTTTTTAAATTGTTGAAATATCCATTCGCAAAGTTTACCGATTGGGAAGTAACTCCTCCGACCATTTCATGATACCCCGTCCTGGTTAAATCTCCTAAAACCTGAATTGACGCACCAGACATTTTGTTGCCAGAAATTCGTGCTCGCCTCCTATGGTAGATTTATAAGTTTAAAGGTCATAAAATTATAAATATAAATTTAACAATTTTTTTACATAATTACAAGTGATGTAAAAAGACAAAAGTGATGTACATGCAAAATGCAGACGTATGAAATCCATACTACCCATAAATTATAAAATAACTATAATCAATTCACCCTTTTACGAATTTATTCTAATAATACAAATATTATCATTCAGTTTAATTAATTATCTACCTAGATATTGCGAATTACCATGTACACGTGTTTTCACTCTCGAAATAGTTAAATTTTATTAAGATAACAACGTTTTCGTTTGCTTGAGTTTCATGCAATAACGCTGATTTTTATTAATATCATTTGTTCGTGTCATCAATAAATGTTATAACATTGCATATTTTAAACATGGTTGATGCATATCGATTTGTATTATATAATATATCTTTCCTTATTATATCATTAATCTCCTATTATCATTTTTTATGATCCAACCTTTTAACTGTAATACACCCTCATCGGTAATACCGTCAGGACTAACATGACCTCATAAAAAACTTCAATAAGCATATTCTTCTTTCATAACAGCCAGCATTCATATAATCATATGCACTAAATGTACATGCAAAATGACGAATGTATAATGATTCCGACATCTTAGGAAGCAGGGATCAAAACATCTCTCTCTCATATTTTATATATATATATATATATATATATATATATATATATATATATATATATATATATATATATATATATATATATATAATATATATATATATATATATATATATATATATATATATAATATATATATATATATATATATATATATATATATATATATATATATATATATATATACAGTCGAACCTCCATATATCGAAGTAGCAAAATGCCGGAAAAAAATTCGATATATAGAAATTTCGATATAAAGAATTGATCTTAGTTTTATCATAATTCTCCGAAAACATTAAAATTAAAGCTAATTTTCGTATACGAAACTCCATTTCCAATTTATATACGAATTACATTAAATGAAAGTTAATAACTAAAAAATCTAATTAATGTGAAAGATTTATTGAGTACTATATACCTTAAAAAATATTAATAATCCAGACAGTGGTTACAGTGATCACAGTTACATTCTTTAAAAATAAACTACAAATATCTTTCTGAACAGCCAGTTTTGCGGAAAGTTCATCAAAGAAATGCTCGCATTTATTCAGTCCATTAAAACTTCATGAGCGGTCCACGAAGTATTGTTTCAAACGCCAAAAATTGGAAGATTTTATTTTAAAGTGAAATAAAATCTCCCAATATGTCGAGAAAAAAATTTCGATATATAGAGATTTTTTCGATATATAGAAACAGTTTTTCTATGTAATGAACATGGAGATTTGCTAAGAGTTCGATATATAGAAAATTTCGATATAGGGAAGTTCGATATATGGAGGTTCGACTGTATATATATAACTAAAAGTAAATAATTCAACAAAGCAAGATAATTATTAGCAGGAAGAATTTAGACAAAAATAAACAGAATCATGCACTTAGGGCTCAACGCACCATAATGCAAGATTCTGTAGCAGTAAAGGAACTAAACCATATATCGAGGTAACCGACAGGTCTCGTCATCAGGAGGCGTATCCAAATCAGTTACCCCAAGGGGGAACTTTCTGAATAGGATGCAGGTCTAACCAAAAGACATTCCAAGGCCCCGAGATCCGCATTGAAACAGTAAGTCAAATCAAATGAAAATAAAGATATTTATTTTCAACCATTCGGTTACCTCGATATATGGTTTAGTTCCTTTACTGCTACAGAATCTTGCATTATGGTGCGTTGAGCCCTAAGTGCATGATTTCTGTTTATTTTTGTCTACATTCTTCCTGCTAATAATTATCTTTCTTTGTTGAATTATTTACTTTTAGTTATATTTGTCCGTTTTCAGTATGGAGATTTGTTGCAACTGCGCAATCTTTTATTGAAAAATTAAAATTTTCAACGCTAGGGTAGGTTTTCTGCTAATTTGTTCGACAGTCTATATGCTCTCTTTATACGTTTTATTTCGTGTTGAATTATTTACATTATTTGTGTTATATATAAAGTAACGCATAGATCAACAACAATTAAATAGCGTTTCCAATCATGCGCCCAGGCTGTCATTAACAACAAAGCATATATACAACATTTGACAAAATTTACGCGTTTTATAACCGTATGTCTGTTGTATTCCCGCATTAGAGTATTAGGTGAGTTAATGCCCAAAAAGAAATTCAAAGTAAATGAATGAACACCCAATATAACATAGGTAAATTGACACCCAAAAAAAAGAACATATTAGGTAAAAAAAAAAAATAATAATAATCATCATCTCCGCTGGGCTTGTCATCCGTATGTATAAAGTGAAGACAAAACTAAAATAATCAACTACTTGTGTAGATTATTTTATTTTTGCCTCCGCTTCGGAGAGAGGAGATGTTGTTTCTTTAGATAATGTGTTTGATTTAAGGTGTTAATTCTTCTAGGTTATTTTAGGTGTTGATTTACTTACTGTGAATTCCTTTTTGGGCGTTAACTCGCCCAATACTCAAATGATATATATACAGTCGAGTCCCGTTATAGCGAACCCGATACATAACAAACTCACGGATATAAGGAAGGAAAATTTTGGTCCCGCCGTTTTCCTATTGTACGTAATTTAATTAGTAGTCTGCCAGTTTAATGTAATCGGTTTTAGTCGATTTAATTCATTAATGATAATTTTTAATGAATTTTATCACTTTTTAATACATTGTTATTGAATAAAGTTTGTTCTAGCATTTTTCTTGACGGTTCACATATAGCGAACCACCGGACAAAGCGAACAAAACCTTTCGTCCTTTGATGTTCGTTATAACGGAGTTCGACTGTATGTATGTGTATATATATATATATATATGTGTGTGTGTGTGTGCGTGTATGTATAAAGTGGCATTGATGCATCTGCCCAACAAGCATCATTCCTAGGATGATCATCCTAAACTGTATTAGTTTATAAAGCAACAATCTATCTGAAAAAGTTAACCACATACTAACTTACCTTGAGAACAATTCATAAGCTGGGTTAGGATTTAAAGAAAAAATAACGGAAAAATGTCAGAACGCTTCACCTACAAGAGGTTCCTCGTCTATATGCTTTTGAAATCTACCTGAGAGAGAGAAAAATGGGGGAAGAATTGCATGGTAGATCTAAAGATAAAAGATTTCGATCAAAGACTGATGTGCGCTTTTAATGTGGTAAAGTAGTGATAAGGAATATTTCCATTGTCATTTTTTTATGAGTTTCTAAAATCATTTTTAGCAAGTTTCAACATCTTTTTATTGTATTATTGAATGCATGCTTTGTTTTCTATAAAACATATTTGTTTTCGTATACTGAAAAATATGAAAATATTTGTACAAAGCCAAAACAATCCCGACGCCCCTTTCGCGATGGAAGAAAAAACAACTCATTTAAGTTTTGACTCAAGGAAAACTATTTTTATTTGTCAGTAAAAAGTACATTTTACAAAAAAATTATATTTTTAAAAAAATTTGAAAAAAATTAATAATAAATTTTATGAATGAATACATATTATGTTGGATTACGTCCCAAATGTATTTACACTACAGCTTCATTTAGTCCTACCCGGACCGTACCGTTTAGGCTAAAAAGATTACATGACTCTGTCTCTCCTCCCCCCCTCCCTCGTGAATTGTCTTTCAAAGTATCGTTCCTCAGTGGGGTGTGTGGGAGGGGAAGCAACTGTTGTCCACCCCTCCATGTAAATCATTAGCCTGATGCAATAATACACCTCCCCCACCCTGTATTCAAATGAGTAGTGGGAAACGTGGCAGGCCGTTCGATTGTCACCCAATTACAACTCAATTCAGCTTGTCGTCGGCTCTGCGCAACCCCCCCCCCCCCTCTCTTCCTCGTTCCAGATAGCTCGTTGTAGAAAAGCAGGAGGACCCGATGATGGGGGGTGGAAAAAGATTCGATTCTTCTGCGATTCGTGGAATCGGAGGCAGATGTTATTTTTTGGAGGAAGGGGAAATGTAGATATCAGAAGCCAGATTTCTCGATTCGGTGAGTTTGACGTCGAAAAATTGACTATTGTGATGGGTACTCTGACGGGACATTGACAGGAGAGATGCCCTGAATGCCGAATGGACTGGGAGCCACATAAGACCTCGCACACCACCAGAAAACCCAAATAATGAAAGAGACCCCTTATAATGAAGTCCTCTAGAGGTGGTAATCTTTCGTTGGATGACCATTGTTCTAAAAGAGAAATTAATTATATTAATAGACGGCTCCAAGGCTTTCGGAATCTCACTTGCATACGTTTTCTCTTGCGTTCCGATTCAATGACAATTTTTCGGCCGATAATCCTGTATCATTTCAACTTGAAATAGAGGCCATTTTCTCAACTCTTTGGGATCTCGATAAATGCCAAGACTGTTGAAGCCCACATGCTGCAATTTCAAACCTGTCATTTTCCCTCTCTATTCACTAGCTAAAAACAGTGTACTTTTGCTCAACTTCTGGCGATCCGATTTGTCATACTTTCTCTCATCCATTTCCTATTTTCTCAGACATAGTGCCTATCTTGTATCGCGTGCGACAAGGATATAACTCTCCAGAAACACTGAGATTTTTGTTTCGTTCCTTCAAGTAGTGGCTACTGATAACCATACATGAGTGAAAAAAAACTTTTTTTTCATTATGCTCATGAATAGTGTTAGGCTCCTAATGCCAATTCCTCTGTATTTAGGCTAT
>OU015490.1:142963431-143025931 GCA_907164885.2 Dolomedes plantarius
CTACATGGAACCCAGCTACAGTAATTTGCCACAGAAGGGTAACAGTTAAAAGTTTAGAAACAGTAAATTTTTCGAGTTATAATATCAAGCTAAAAATATATATACATACTTGCAAATTTTAAAGTAAGTTGTCAAGTTTGAGCAACGAAAAAGAAGGCCTTGGCAAATCGAATTTGCCTCACCCGGAATGCGTCTTTTACGTCTCCATGGGTGAATAAAATTAGCCTAAGCAAAATTGAAACCTGGATATTGAAAATTGTATATTAAAATTTAAATAATTATTTTTTTTTAAATAGAAATTTGAAAAAAATTATTAAAATTGGAATTAAGATTTACAAAACCTATTAAAATAACACTTTTTTCGAGTTTTCAAACATGCATCCACGTATTATTGTGATAAAATTCCTGTTTTATCTTGGGGGGGGAAGGGGGGGTCAGATCGACTTCGCCAAGGCAATGCCACATTGCTTGTTTTGTTGGAAATATTAGTGAAAAGGCAGAAACGTAGCTCTGTCCAAGTGATAACAACAACACTTTTGTAACTAAAAGAAAGTCCATTTAGCTTTGAAATAATTATAACATACCAGAAAATTAAATTTGCAATAATACGTAAAATAGAAACAATTTCCTCGTATGCTCAATTGGACTCTTTGGGTAGGAGTTTGATTCTAGAACCTTTTGATAAAATTATATATATATATATTATTGGAAGTGCGCAATCTTTTAACCTGATTGATTGGGATTTCAATTAACACACATGAACGAACACACACACACATATGTATATACATATATATATATATATATATATATATATATATGTGTGTGTGTGTGTATGTATATATATACAGTGCCGTAACTAGGCATGGGCAACAGGGGCACCCGCCCAGGGCCCACTTGGAAGGGGAGCCCAAGATGCTGTATTTGTTTTATTATTTTCCCAAACCTAATTAATTAAGGGACCCTAATGGAAATTCTTGCCCAGGGTACATGAATGACTAGTTACGGCACTGTATATATATATATATACATTCGATTCCGGTTAATTGGACCACAGGTTAATCGGACCAGCCGATTATTAGGACGAAAATGACAGCGTCCCGATGTGGTTCGATTAACCGGAATCGACTGTACATAATTTATGCAGAGTGTGCATTGTAAATATGGCCTTTATAGAAAAAAAAGTGATTCTTTGGGAAATTTCCTTCCCAATCCTATATTTGTCTTGGCAATCTCTAAATAATGCTGCATGATGTCACGAGCAATCTGAGACTATTTTACCAATAGTCCGCACTTTAACCCCGACGCAACCCTCATGACAGGTCTGCAGAGTCGCCCACATTTCCAGATTCGTCATTTTCTACCAAACATCCATTCGTTCACTTGTCCCGAGATCCCCTCATCGCCCATTTTTAGCTTGAGGAACAGTCCTGCCAAGAGAGAGAGAGAGAGAGAACGTCCTTGGATGGCTTGCGTGTTCCAGTCCACCGCGTAAAATAATCCATCTTTCGCTAACCTGACGACAATATCGTTTTCAACCAGTTTCCGAGGACTACCGCACGCCCCCCCTCGGGCCACTCCATCCCGACACTCTCGTGTTGTTCTTTCGATCGTTTTCAAGGCTCTTGTTTTGGTTTTTAAAGCTCCGCTTGCAGAGAGCGGGTCTGGTGCGCACGTAAAGCTAGAAGGGCGGTTACGGTTACGGCCCGCGAGCGAAGACTGATTCGGGGAAGGGCGGGGTGGGGTGGGGTGAGAATATCTCTTTACGGCTTGTAAGTGATGATAAAACAAGGGCCTGTGGTGTGTGTCGCGGTTATAATTACGGAAAAGTTCGCCGTGGTGGAGGCACGTCGTGGGACCTTGCTGGAATCCGAAACGCGATGAAAAAGAAAAAAAAAAGTAACAAGATTCCAGAAACTTCAAATGTTGACGCATTGTTCAGCCATCCCACAGCACAAGCGAAGTATTTCTGCTCGCAGATCATGTCTTTAAAGTAATACAGGTATGAGTTTATACGCTGCCAATTATTATAGCCACTCTGGACTTTTTAGTGCGAACGCTCTCACTAAAATCTCTGAAAAAGAGGGGAAGCCGACGGACTAGCCATTTGTCAAATAAGAGCTCTTTGGAAGATGGAAACCCCTAAGCAATCTCCGAGGAGTAAACATACTAGAAAAACTCCAAACGTTGACATACTGCTGGACCTTCCCTCGGAGCAAGAAATATTTCTGGATTCATATTTACTTCTCAGCAGATGATATCTGCATGGATGGACTTATGTACCAATTATTGCAACCTCCACAGACCGCACGGTACACATTATCTCGAAGATATGTTTGCAAAGGAGAAAATGTTGACGGACATACCAAGGGTTGGTAAAACCAGAGAAAATCTCCTGGATAGACTATGGAAATCTCGAAGAAATGGTGTGGGTATTAGTTGCACCTGGCAATTGTTGAAGTGAAGTTATTAGAGTTTCAGACAAGCTTGATGAACTTTGAGTTGTCATTACACGAGACATGAGGTCAACCAGTCAGGAGCATTGCTTTTATAAATTACTGGTCGTAATTACATGACAAATGGGGTCAAAAGGAGCCCCACATTCTCAGATTACGTGGGTCATGTGAGTGCCCACGTTGTGGTCATGAAGAGCCTCTGGAGGAATAGAGAGTTACCAGTCTCGTTCAGTCCAGAAGCCAGGCAACAGGTCTCCGGAATTCAGCCAAAGACAAATTAGGAAGGAGCAGTTGTAGAACATATATATTTATTAGTAAAATTAATTCGAACCATGAATCATCTACACAAATTTGTCACGTTACAGGTATATGCAGGAGAGATATGTGATTTTAAAGCAGTTACGCAGCAACAACGTCATCGTATTGCTCAGGAAAAAATGGGATAAAGATCCGATTAGATAGACTTGAAAGGCAGAATTGGAATCGACCTCTGAAAGCAGTTGGAAGACTATCTGAAATTCTTAATCGTCAAGGGCCACAGTTTAAGCACTTTATAGAGACACTTGACAAATAATTAGATAAAAGAACATCTAGATCTGAGCACAAGGCCTAGGGTCTTAATGCGGCTACAGAGTGTTCGAGGTGAGCTGAAAACTTCAGACTTGTTCGGGTCAACAGAGCAGCCACATGTCAAATAACAGGTAATTTAGATCGGGACCCTAGGATGGCCAGTCAGAACATTTAACATAATGAGTTAGAAGTACAGACCTTCCTATTGCTATCCGCTGCGAACGATGAAATGCACCCACTTTGTTAAATGAATTGACATCTAGGAGCGAAAAAAGTGCCAGAAGAGAGGTGTTTTTTTTTTTTTTGTTGTTTTTTTTTTTTTGGGGGGGGGGGCCGTTTTATGCCGTTTTGCTTATGTAGGAGACACAAATTCGTACCCGCTTTCGCTAACCGAAAGAAAGCCGGAAAAGGTTCGTCTTATCATTTGTGTGCTTTAGATCTTTTAGGCGTTAATTCAGGTTTTTGTATGATTGGTGAACTTATTCTTGGACACATGAGATACTCCGTAACATTTTCCGTATAAACTATACGATAATTGCTCCTTCACTTTGCGCCATTTTGGATAAGGAGAGGTCTCATAGAAACGCCCTGCTTTCGTATAAGACACCAGCCTTTGAACATTGTTATCGTCATATTTCGTTCAACCCATGTTTGATTTTATTATAAATGCGTTTCAGGTACTTGGAAACACCAAATAATACATTAAAGCAACAGAGACCCTTTTGGATCCCAGAATTTTGGGTCGGGAGGGGCGAATTGTATACCCTAAGGATTATTACTTTGTCCTCTAGTTAACGCTTTAGAAATTCATTTACCCTAGTATTCGAACTGGTGCAATGTATGTCAAATACACCTTTGAGTAACCCATCTTGTTCCTAGGAGAGACTTGACACCCACTGCCTTCCCCCCCCCCCAACTCCCCTCCCTCTGGTTTCCTGGACAGGCAGACAATGATAAACATTATTATTCCACTGTTAACCCCCAACTTTAAGGACCTGTTCACATAGAATCCGCCAGGGTCAGCATTACAGATTCCGTTGGCGCTGATTGGTTAAATGGGTCAATGTTTCGTATATGATTGGTTAAAAGTTTTCATGCTAGCGGATTCTGTGTGAACAGGTCTTAAGAGCGATTTACTCTTTTCCCAGGGGAATTCAAGGACTGTAATATCCTGAAGTGTGGCTAGAGAGACTTGTCAGTATATGCATTTGGATTTTTACCTAAAATATAAGGCACAAAAATCTGTGCGATGACGCTATCCTACTGTAGCTAAATTCATAATACTCGCAATATGTGTTGATGAATATCTAACTGATGTAATCGCAAATGTACAATATAAAAATGTGAATTTACTTATACTTAATGGTATCAAAAACCAAGAATTTCAGTTAACAATTCCTAGGTGGCAAAATTCTCCCATTTTCCATGTTACCCTAGACTCTAGACCTTCCAGTGTCCCACCCCTCCGAGGGACATTTCTTGCTTTTCGAATCCTCCTTCAACAACCGCGGACGTCTCAATTTCCCTTGGTAACATCCATATCGGCAGACTGCCTGAAGGAAGAAAGAATTATAAAAAAGAAAAGGAGCAAAAGAAATAAAATCCAGAAAAAGGAGGAAGGAACACCAAATAATAACCTCTACGGCCGATCCACAAAAGAAATGTTCTGCCTCGGCCCCTCACTCCCCCTTCCCGGGTGTACCTTTGAAATGCATCCTTCCGTTCCTAATGATATTTTAGTACTGCTCCAGTGGCTCCCTATGGCGGTCGAGGCTGCAGTATTATCAAGTGTTGTAGGCCTGCAGACGATGACGGAGGCGAAAGCACCCCCCTACTTGATGGACGATCGTTTTAATTTGTCAAAACCCTCCCCCGTTGAGCGAGAGGGGGGGGGAGGTGCAGTCGTGCACTTGGCTTCTGTCGCCGTTTGTTCGAATGCAGCAGGCCATGTTGGCGTGTCGCAGAAAACAGCTGTTAAGATCGCTTCTGTCGAGTAATTAACAAGAGGCGAGTACACTTAAAAGTAAGTGTGTTTATAAATCGGGGCGTCGTTAGGAAGGGGCGTTTTGATTAAAGATCGAGGCGGATTTGAAAAGATTCTGCCGGTTTTGGCAGAGTTCGTTTTTGCTTCTTATTTCACTTGCTGTGACGCGCCGCACTTCGACTGTTTTCGCTATTTTTAAGGGCTTATCAGACTTAGTCATCCAGTCAGTGACACGGAGTGGTATTCCGTCTTCAAGATCACATCGCTCAATCTTTCGTTTAATGATAACATCAGCATTGTTGACAAAGGGACAGTGTCATTCGACTTTCTTATTTTTGGTCACCTTGCGTTGGCTCGCTTTCACGGATTGGTTTTCACTTTCAACAATCATTATATATATATATATATATATATATATATATATATATATATATATATATATATATATATATATATATATATATACAGTCGAACCCCGTCATAGCGAACCTAGAATATAACGAACTCATGGATATAACGAACGAAAATTTTGGTCCCACCGTTTTCCTATTGTAAATAATTTAATTAATATTGCGTCAATTTTATGTAATCGGTTTTAATCGATTTAATTCATTAAGGATCTTTTTTAATAGATTTTATCATTTTTTAATACATCATTATTGAATACACATTGCAACTAATGAGTTATATACATTTTGTGAACTCTAGCATTTTTCTTAATGGTTCGGATATAGTGAACCACCGGATAAAGCGAACAAAACTTTTGGTCCCTTGAAGTTCGTTATAATGGGGTTCGACTGTATATATATGAATATGAGGGGGGGGGGGATGTAGGAATATAAACTTTACGTACGTATATGTGAAATATTGTGGGAAAAGTGAGTAATAATTTATGCAGCCACTGTTTTGTCCTTAAGCGACAATTTTGCTCATCTTTGCTCGTAATTTCCGAAAAAAAATCAAACTAGCAAGTGTTACATACGGACACAATTTCTGAGAACAATTACAGGTACAGTAGAACCCCGTTATAACGAACTTCAAGGGACCAAAGATTTTGTTCGCTTTATCCGAATAGTTAAGAAAAATGCTAGAGTTCACAAAATGTATAACTCATTAGTTGCAATGTGTATTCAATAACAATGTATTAAAAAATGATAAAATCTATTGAAAATGATCATTAATGAATTAAATCGACTAAAACCGATTACATTAAACTGGCATACTACTAATTAAATTACGTACAATAGGAAAACGGCGGGACCGAAATTTTAGTTCATTATATCCGTGAGTTCGTTAAATACCGAGTTCGCTATAACGGGGCTCAACTGTACTTTTAACAAAAGGGATTAGGGAAAAGAAGAGAATTATCTGAAATAAATAAATAAATATATATATATATATATATATATATATATATATATATATATATATATATATATATATATATATATATTGGCATTAATTGGATACATTGACGGTTGTATTTAATTCGAATGTACTCCGTAGCGAAGTACGGGTTTTCAGCTAGTATCATATATAAATGATACAGACCTGCATCCAAAAGCAAACGCTTGTCAACCAGAATGTTTCCCAAAAAGCACGCAGAGACAACAACTCCGGATAAAGAAAGACAGAAAAGCTGCGTTTTTTTTTGTTTTTTTTTTTTCCGCCACGCATAGCGCAGGAGAACATTCCGCCCGCACCACCGTGTATACATTTCCCCGCTTTAACCGCCCATTCAGCCCCTCGAGGTACTTTACCCGGTACGAGAGCACATCCCTTCCTTGTAACAACCCGTAATCTCGTTACACACACCTCGCCATTGATATAGATTTGCTGTTCATTAGTGTAACGAGATTATAGGTGCCAAAGCGATTGCATACACGTTTCGGGCGGAGAAGGGGTGTTTGATTCAATTGTGGGGGGAGAGAGGACTGGACGGTTAACATCATTATCATTTTTGCCCCCTTTTCTTGCCGTATACAGAGGTTCTTTTTGCGAAGCTAAAGGACTTGGCAGCGTCGGCCGAAAGTAAATAAATGTGTTGATGATTTGTTCAAGGGGCAACAAGCGTTAAAAGCTTTAGTGGAGATAGGGTAAGGAGTGGAGAAACTGGGACTCATCACTCCAAATCCTGTTTTGAGGTACCATTGTTCTTCTGTACAAGTATTCAGAATTAACCTAACTTATGCATTTTAATATGTTTATTTGACTTGAAAAGGGCGGGCCAGAGGCCCAGTTGGCAAGGGCAGCGGGCTAGTGATCTGAAAGTCATTGGTTCAATGCCCGTCACTGATAAATCCACTGCCGTGTAAACTAATGGCGGCTGGTGCACGTAAAATCAGCCGTGGCTGCAATGTCCTTCAAGTCCTCAAAATTACCTCTGGAGGTGCGGGGTCAAGTGTTCTGGTCTCATGACTTGACTCTGTTCAAAATTACGGGACTGGTCGTTTGGCCAAGTCGGACTGCGACCCTTGTGGTGGCAGTCAAAACAGGAGCCGCACCTTCATCGCCCATAGCCTTCGGGACTTGATCTGATGTTGCTTGTCGGTCAAGTGGCATAAGCAACAACAACTTGAAAAGGTGTTGGGCTGAGTTGGTTGAAAGCGCGACGGCCGACTTTTGCTACACAGGGGCAAATTAGACCAGGACATACAAACCTAACAAGGCATCTCTGCTATTCGAATCTCTCACGCCTTACTAAAAATGTATAGCACAAAAATTTGACCTGCCCCCCCCCCCCCCCCCCCATGGTTTTTCTGGTTGCGTCACGACCTAAAGTTAGTTACCGGCTGCAATTTATAGCGTAACTTAACGAAACAGTTTTGCTAACCAGCAATTAAGCATGCAATCTAAGTTTTGTCTTTTACAAGCAATCGTAAGATATCCCTGCAAACTTTGGAAGGATTTCGAAGTTAATATAGTTTTACGTTATGGTTTGAGAGGGAGGAAAAACATTTTCAGGAAAAGTGCTAAAACAGTAGTACAAGAAAATTTGGAAAATCCAAGACTGAGTCTTTAAAAAGATTTAAAAAAAAAAGAAAAACATTCAATATTTGGATGGTAAACAGCTTGTGTTCTTTACAGATAACTTAAACAAAAAGGAATACTTGAGAATAACAGTGGATTTCACTGACATATTTTGAAAGAAATCTGATTCGATGTTCGACATGAATTTCCAACATATTTATGAGCAGTCTCGGTTTCCCCATCCATTGTTTGCTCATGAGACATAGCCGCTGAATACACTGAAAACAATCCAATAAAAGCGAGGCATGAGAATAACTCCATATCTTTGTAGATAACGGAACTGCTCTGTACTTGCTATATCTAGCCCATATTTTACAGAGAAGTAGAAAGTATATAATGCGTATAACTTTTAAGAGAATGATGAATAATGAGCCATCGACTGCCCCCCCCCCCCAAAAAAAAAAAAAAAAAAAAAAAAAAAATAGAAGCAATGCAACAGCTTATGCATGTCTGAATGCATCCAGGTCTATATTTGCCCCAGGTATTATTTTTTCATAAGAATGATTCATTTAATCCGTTAAATTATGATTTATTTTTTTAACTTCTGATAAGGTGTTTATAATGATATTCTGAAGAACAGATTTTTATACATAAAGGATTTAAAATACAGTGGAATCTCGATCTATCGTTTTTGAAGGGACCGACTGAACTGAACGATAAATGCGGGAATATAACAAAGCAATATGATCGTCGTGACTGGGTGAAATAAACGACACATACGGGAAAACGATGATTCGGAGAACGATCTATCGGGATTCCACTGTATATTAATCCTAGACTATCAATGTCAAATACTACATTTCTTAACGCTTAAATTGTCCCGTCCCAAATATCCACCTAACTAATTGCGTGGCGCAGTGAATGCGACAATCTTTTGATGCTTCAATACTAAATACCTCTAGAACAAGCGCTCTGAAACTTTACAAAGATAAAAAGTTTTTTAGAACTTTAGCACATTATGTTGGTTGTGTTTTATAGAAAAATATTTCATCAGGTAGTCTCTTCTAACGAAACTACCGCGGGTTATTAACGTAGGATTACTTATAGTTTGATTACCTCTTTTGTATGTAAATATGTATGTGTTTGTATATATGTATCTCTCTCTCTCTCTCTCTCTATATATATATATATATATATATATATATATAATAGCACCTCTGTATTCTCTGTTTAATGCACTTTCAAATGGTATAAGCAAAATTAGAATTTGGATGCACCTACCTAGTCATTCACTGAATTCTTTGGAGACAAAATTTACGAAGACAACAGCCAAAACAACTTCAGACGCCATATAGTTTCTGTTGTCAGTGATAAGAGCTTTGTTGCTAGTGCCGCTGTTAGTACAAACCCAGAACTAAGAAGTTGCTGCATTCTCTCATACATAGCGCGAATCGTACTTTGGGAACACGAGTAGGCGATATTAGTCAGAGGGGCAATATTTGGGACACCCACCCTTTAACTGGGGCTTAATCTAAAATACTATAATACCCACCATAGAAACAGGATGAATAATATTAACAATTCTGTATTAGATTATTTAAAATCCAAAACGTCATTTAAAGTGATATAAACTGCTCTCGAGTAAGTTATATTTTTTTATATTTAGAATAAGTTCCCACACTTTATTTTGAAATTGGAAGTTTGATGCGTCTTTCCCAGTAACATGTACGACAATGGAGCCGTTCCTTCCAAACTGCGCTTTCTGAAGCAGACAGAAACAGCAAAAGAACAGTTCCAAGCAAGAATGACACACTCATAAAAATTAACAAGCTTCCTGCACGCCACCCCTTGCAGTGCTACCCATCGATGTCAATTTGTCCGCCCCCCTCCCGCGTTCTCCTAATCTTGACTGCTGTCTTCCCGAATTTCGCCGAGGCCAGGTCACAGAAAATGCCAAAAAAGAGATCCAAAAGATTCTGCTGCACACACTCTCCCATTCAAGTAAAGCCTCGTTGAAAGGTCCTTTATCGACGGAACATTTTGCCTCGCCCCCTTCTTTCTCCTTTTTCGCGACGTCAAGATCTCATGACAGTGTCTGTTTGAGGCGACATCCCCCCCCGTTCCTTTCTCGACCCCCCCTCTTTTCTCCACATAGCCACAAAAATCAAGAGAAGGAAGGGGGGGGGGAATATGTTCTTTATTCCGACCACCCCTCCTTTTCTGCCGATCTTATATGCAGTTTTCGAAGACTGCTGAAAGGAGCGGTTTCTGATGTCTGGCTGAAGAAAAGCGAGGCAGTGGACGTGTCTCCCCTGTGAAGCATGCTCCTGCATGAGTGTCATACCTTGGCCACCTACCCGTCTGGGATACACACACTGAGGGCCCAGCTTGAAAAGGTAAAGTGGCCCTATCGCTTACGGGGGAAGTGGCGACTCCGAAGGATACATCCATTCCGGCACTCTATTATGAAACGTAACAAAGGATGGATCATACTCGAGATCTATTGGATTTTTAAAAGGCTTTCGTGGGTTTATGCGGATGGCTTACATAAACATATAGATATGCAATGAATACCTCATCATTCTTTGCGCACTTAAGTCGGGGATATTCGGACCCGAGGTATGGAATTGGCACTCATCTAACCTATTGAATGGAAATATGATTTTAGGGGAGAGAGATCTTTTCGTCCCTTTGTGAGTGTGGGTTTTCCCAAAGTAATGTACTTTGGACTTAATAATTCGGGCTTTTTTTCTCTCTTTATCTGCTTGAAGTTCTGTCATCTTCTGAGAGTACTTCAAGGTAAGCACTGCTTTATCCCCCTTTTTTTACATCTTGTTGTAAAAAGGAGGGAAAGTAGTCCTCGTAAACAGAGATTATCACATACTTGAAGTTCATGTGTGCACAGGCAGGTTCACCTCTAGGTAAAATTATTAGGCCTTTTTTTTCCTGTACAGCAACTCTTTTCTAGAAGCTCGTTCACGTCTTAGAAATTCTATAATGAGAAATATTACTAACCTTTATTTTCGAGGGGGTGGGGAGGTGCGCGAGAATCCTTTCCTCACCCTCTTCCATACGTCCTTGTCTCTACAAGACAAGATTGCTGGTTGAATATTTACTATGTACAATTTTACAGTTACTCTCCTATACAGTATATTGAGTATTATTGTTATAAAGCTACATTTTTATACATTTAACTTTTCTCATTTTTTTCCAAATAGATATTTTTTACAACAATATTTTTCAGCATGATTTATCTTTTTAAATAATCTCATCAGTTTGCGAAGACGAAATTTAAATTACATTGCGGTTGCAGCATTGAAGCAATACTAATGAAATTACGATAAATGCATATGAAGCTATTCACATCCAATATTAAAGTTATATTCCATCTTTTTTTACATTTTCTTTTTAATTGAAGGGAAGTACAGGGCTCCTTAAGTATTGGTGACAAGAGTACCAAAAATTTTTAACCGGCCTCTTTGTAACGATGACGTTAAGTCTTAAAAAAATGACGTTCTTTCAACTGTCCCCGTTGAATTTAGGAGTTAGTTATTCTTTTTGCTTAAGATTATCAGATTTCTAGGCCGACCAATCTGTTTCTCGATGTCGCTAAGAGAAATCGCTAGTCTTATTTCTCATGCTGCCTGAAATGCAATTTTTTTTTTCTCTCAAACATTTCTTAAAATGCAATCGAACCCCGTTATAGCGAACGTGGTATATAACGAACTCATGGATATAACGAACGAAAATTTTGGTCCCGCTGTTTTCCTATTGTACGTAATTTAATTAGTATTGTATAAGTTGAATGTAATTGATTTTAGCCGATTTAATGCATTAATGATCATTTTAAATAGATTTTATCATTTTTTAATACATCATTATTGAATACACATTGCAACTAATGAGCTATACATTTTGTGAACTCTAGCATTTTTCTTAACGTTTCGGATATAGCGAACCACCGGATAAATCGAAAAAAACCTGTGGTCCCTTCAAGTTCGTTATATAACAGAGTTCGACTGTATCGCTTTTATAGAAATAACTAACATATTTCATGGAATTTCTAGAGCTTTCTGGAGATGGCAATCTGAAATTGTTTGCTACAAGGCACATTAGAATTTAAATAGTAACTGAATTAAAAGTTTATTATTACAGTTAATCTCAAGAGAGAACTGTTCCACCCTATAGGGTATACAGTAAAACCTCGTTTATCCGGCTCTCGTTGATCCGGATCTCAGGATAATCCAGATCAGATTTGTAGACATTATTTTCGTTTAATGTTCACATTAGATAATTTTTAACTATGATAGCAAGAACGTAACTACAAGCACGCCCAATATTCGCTTTTTAGTTTGATTCAATGTACAGTTACTACATAGATTGTACAATAAATTACGGTAATAAAATGCTTTTTGTTGAGTTAAGAAAGATTTATTATAGAATTGCCAATTCTTTGTTAAGAAATGATGTGAAAAGTTATATTTATATTTTTTAATGTCTTGTAAACAATAAATACTATGTAATTTTGTTACAAAACAGTTTTTTTATCGTAATAAACGGTAGGTCTGCTTAGTTAAAGAATTTATTTTGTCTTTTTACCCATATTATCCGGATTATCCGGATTTCCTATGGTCCCAGTTAGTCCGGATAAACGAGGTTTTACTGTACTGCAAAATATTGATGATCCATCGCTCAACAGCAATATCTTTCAGAGAGCACAGGCACTAAAACTTGAAAAAATTTAAAAATCCAATAGAACTAAACGAAATTAATTTTCAGTCACCCAGCCAGAATTTCCAACTCAAAATAATTAGTAATTAAATGCATCAAAATAATATTAACTCTGCACTTCAGGCACCAGACTGTTGCTTCTACATCACTCATCCTCTTCTATATTTATTTATTTAAATCTCATTGCAATAATAATTTTGCTTAATTAACATCCATCACTCATTATATAAATACATTACATACAAAATTTACTATTACATTTATGATTACTACATTATAGTATACGATATTTCCATAATTATTGACAGTATTGTATTAACAATACTATATAATTTACAATATAATACTATATAATAATACTATATAACAATATAATACTATTAATTATATAACTATATAACAATATAATACTATTAACAATATAATACTATTACAATATAATACTATATAACAATACTATATAATTTACAATATAAGCAACCGGGGCAATGCCCCGGGGCCCTTAAATGCTTAGTTACGCCCCTGATTGTGCTACGCTTTATCTGTCACCCTCGGCCCTACACATATATCGGAAGTTTTCTCCTGGGGAGTTGTTACAGTAAAATAAAATTCCCTTAAAAAATAGATTTCTTTGAATTATGTATTTGCGTATAATTAGGCATAATGGCTCAGAAATAGTGTCGCAAATTAGCCGCGAAAGAGGAAGGTTCAGGACCAATCAAAGAGCACTTGTGACCTCTGTATAGGGTTGCCCACCATTCACAGGTTGCGAAGAATTCCGGCTAATTACGATACTGCCCCGCGAAATTTGAGCTCATTTTGAGATAGTGTAACCTTTAGCTTACGGGGTTCATTTTTCCGATTCCCTCTTTATCACGGGAAATTTTATCCCCCTTAGTAAGAACGGTCATTAAGGGGGTTATATATATATATATATATATATATATATATATATATATATATGTGTGTATGTGTGTGTGTGTGTGTGTAAGTAATATACCCATTACATCACGTCCTTAAATTCTAACCTGAAAGGGAAAACTAGCTCAGAATTACATGGCTGGAGCCAGACTCAGCCTGAAAGGAATAAAATTAAATTTGGAAGCAGTCGGGCCGAATCGTTTATTAGAGCGACAAAAGTACATCCGTCCATTCGAGGAGACGACTCGAAAGTAATATCACTTTTCAGCATTAAACACGAGGGCGAAAAAAAAAACACCCACGTGGCTATTATTTGTAGGGTCAGCGGATATTGGGGCTTGCGATGCGAACCCACTCCTGAATTTGCAGATATACACGTGTAGAAATGCAAAGGCATGCGATTCATCGGAAGTTCTGTGGCTGAGGGTTTTAAAGAGATAAATTAATATTACTGGCGATTGGATTTATGAGAGGGAGTTTAAATGCTAGAATGGAGGGCATAATATTTAAGATATTACACTTACACACACACACACACACACACACACACACACACACACACACACACACACACACACACACATATATATATATATATATATATATATATATATATATATATATATATATATTCATTCATTCCTTCTAGGAATACATGCTATCCCACCCAGTATGGAAAAGGTTAATTACACTTTGAATCTCGTGTTATGGTTTATTCAGGTACAGGAATCAATTATTCCTCTGCCTTTTCAGACGTAATATCTCATATCTCAAGATATAAAAAAAAAGTTTTTAAATTGCATTTTTGGTCAATTTACCATCATTTAAAAAAAAACAAAGATTAAAAAAAAAAACTTTTTTTTTCTTTGGCTGAGAGACACATTACCGAACTCGCGCTCTATTCTAAAAACAAATTACTTCTGTTGCAAATAAAATACTCCCGTCTCAGCCGACAGATGGAAGCAATGAAATTTTAACTGAATCCATCTTCCGTGTAATATACACTATGAATATGGCAGTAGTTTCGATTAGCTAACTCTATTGTTTTCAGCATTTTTGAGTGGAATTCTCTGATAACATTAAAATATCATTTTTGTGCTACGCTTGACCAGTAGATAGCATCTTTTCATTGAGCATTCGCCAATAATCTGGGCAAACCAAAAATATCTCCAAATGGGGGTTAATCAGGAAGATTGCTTTAAATTTACAGCAAAATCTCGTTTATCCGGACTAACTGGGACCATAGGCAATCCGGAGAATCCGGGTAATATGGGTAATAAGCAAAACAAAATCCTTAACTAAGTAGACTTACCGTTTATTACGATAAAAAAACTATGTTTTGTATCAAAATTACATAGTATTGTTTACAAGACATTAAAAAAATATAAAAATAACTTTTCTGAGTCAATCCACTTCAACACCGTGTGATACTCTAGTAAAGCTTTCTTAAACTCAACAAAAAGCATTTTATTACCATAATTTATTGTACAATCTATGCGGGAACTGTACATTGAATCAAACTAAAAAGCGAATATTTGGCGTACTTATAGTTACTTTCTTGCTATCATAGTTTAAAATTATTATCTAAAGTGAACATTAAATAAAATTAAAAAAAAGTCTACAAATCTGATCCGGATCAACGAGGTTTCATTGTACTTTCAATTCCGGAATCTCTTTTGTCCGATGCCAATGAAACTTGTTTTATTCTCTTCCTACTATTAATCAGCGGTACCGATATCTTACTAATATAGCCTGTCTAACACTTATAAAACATATTTACAAAAATTCTTCTTTCTTTGATCTACATTTCGTCAAAATGGCTGTCTTGCCGTTTTTATGAAATTCCAATCGTGATCATTTTTAAAAGCTTTTTTTGGGGGGAGGGGAGGTCTGAAAGAGCGTTACCCCCCTTGCAGTAGGACAAGACAATGTTACCATGCAGAAAACAACCAATCCAATCTCATTTGTCATCCATAAGGCTGATAAAACTGTTTTTCCCTAACCACCTTAGAAGATTTGTAGAATCATGATACCATAATCGCCTATGAAACCCCTTTCACCAAGAGCAGCTCCATATGCTAATTTCACAATTTCGTAGTATTTTAAACAATCCGAGTTGTGAACTTTGGCATGGAGCTTTTTAATTGTTTATAAACTTATTTATTTATTTTTATTTATTTATTTATTTATTTATTTATTTATTTATTTATTTTTTGGGGGGAGGGGGGTTTTCCAAACGATATTTTTCAATGTCCATATAACGCGAACAATGAAAAACTGTATTTGTCGCTACATACGCTTTTCACCTCAGCTGTATGATCCATGCCATCAGCCAAACAATAAACATACTGAGAGGCGTTGGGATAGTGATAAAAACTTCGCGGGGGGGATGGAAACAAGAAGTCTGCACGGTCTCAGGATTGGTTGGTTGGTTCGATTGGATTTGGAGCGCTACGAACAATTTTTTGCTTCACGAGGGCTCATTAAACCAGGACCTACAGTTTCAAGCCGATTCCGAACGGCTTCAAACATCCATGCCAACAGTGGGTCTCGAACCCACGGGATTTGAACCGAATGCCAGTGCCCTAGCCATTCATTCAGGCATCACCTGGTGTACAGTCTCGGGAATAACGAGTCTCTTGCATGTCTTCCCGTAGATTGTTGGCCGTGGCATATGCGGAAATCAAACATGTGTACTCTTCGAAAGCACGTTCCATGAATGTGTCGGACAGTTTGTTTAGAGGTTGTCAGTTTGCACAGTACTGCTGCATTTCGTCTTCATGAAAGTCCTTCGCAGTTACTGAGCGATGGAGTTATATAGTCTTACAATCAATGATAGATAAGACAGATGGAGCTAAAACGTATTACAAATAGTTTCGTTGGCTGGTAACTGAACGCAACTCGGTGTTTTTGAATGCCAAGAATTGTCCTATGAATGGTTCATGCTGTAAAAAACATACGAAAGGAAGGTCCGATTTGGGCTAATACAATTAGGATTTTACAGGACAGATTGGAATTTCGGGGATGAGGGGAAGATTAACCCCTTACCTCTCTCCTGTCCCTCTCTGCATGCGTTGCAGTTCATAACTAAGTATAACACGAAATTATTTAACCATTACTCTCATCAGTTTGTTTTACCTATACTTTAACATGGGAAATCGAAAACTTTTCGACGCAGTGTGATTATTTTTCCCTCTTTTCATCTCAAATTTCGACAATTTATCTGATGATAAAGCTTTCTCCTTTCTTTTTTTCCACTTGCGATCTTGCCTTATAGGAAAGACACTTCAATGTGTTTGAACGACATATTTCCGAATATAAATGCAATTTTTCAATCAAAAGCAGTCCATAAGCATGTTTCAGTAAATAAAATATTGTGCGTCTCCTCTATCCCTTACTCCAGAATATTTGCCTGCTACACCACACGGATCTTAGCAGGAATCTGCCTTCCAGTTTTCCCTGCCCTATTAAATTTTGCCGTGGCCGCGGTCTTCCACCATTGTGGGCAATTTTACTGAGATCGAATGGTATTTCTATCTATAATAAAATCTTGATATTTCAAGAACCGGACCCGATTACTGCTCACAAGTCTGATAAGTCAATTATTTGGAGCTTGGAAAGAAATATTTCTGGATGACTTTCCAGACTGATGATTTGCATCTTTTATAAATGCTTAATTACTTTTCTCCTTTTACATGGGCTTAGAGATTCATTCTATATAGGATCGTTGCACTATCTCAAAATAAGATGGTTTTGCCATAGCTGAAAATATCTCTGTTAGCTCTCAAATAGCATCAACAATAAATTTTGAAATGAAGCCATACTTCGTCTGGACTTAACGCTGCAGTGTACTCAACCTGAGGACCAATAAGCAACTCAGAGGACCAAGAATGCTTGGGAACAAACTCTGGAGATCTCGCGGCAGGCTGACCACCTGCCGAGACATATGCTATATGGCACCCCAAGCCCACGGTTAAGAAAGCGGAGATGGACCACCGACCTTGGTCCACAACGGACTGTTGCACCATTGTTTAGTTAGTACTCAACCTATTGGATTCGCTCCCCTGAATGTTTGTTTACCTATGGAGAAAATATGTCTACTCTTGACAGCTCTATAAATGCCGATAATCCAATAAAAATGGTATTTGCAGATAGCCTGAACTTTTCTGCACCTTTCAACAGGATTTCTTTTATAAATTTCATCCACCAAAGGAATGGAGGAGCTTTTAAAACGCACTAGACCAAATTTTTCCCCCGAATAATTTCAATTTTCGTATATTACTAGCTGAGTGGCAACCCGATGTGTTGCTTTTTCGATTTAAAATGAAATAGTTTCAAATCTTAAAGATTAAAAACCGTTTAATCACTTTTAAAAATATATTAGAATTTTTAAAAATCGAAATAATAATTTAAAATTTTCTTTCTCAAATTTCGGTTTTTGGCTTTTGAAATAATTCTTTCAAATTTCCATTTTCAAATTTTGCTTTTTAGACAAAAAAGAAATTAATTCAATTAGAAAAAATTCTAAACGTTTTAACTTCTCATTTCCTAAAACTAAAATTATTTCTGGATTTCAATTATTAAATGACTCGTTCTCAACTAATAATTTTTCCTTTTGGCAACTAAGCAGAATTTCTTTGGAAGAGTAGAGTTCCTGGGTCTATTGACTTTAACTCCTGTCGCAAGATGCTTATTATCAATGTATATGTGCTCAATAGAAAAAAATATTAAGTTAAATTAAATTTAAAGTTACTAGTTACATTAACATAAAAATTAAGTTTAAAACCTTCAAAAAGTAGAAGGGTAAGATAAATTTAAAAATTAGAAATATATTAAGATTAAATAAATTAAGATTAAAATGAAGAATTAAAAAATTTAAAGAAAATAAGTTGATATTAATTATAAAGTTACGGAAAAAATGGCCCTCAGCAAACAAGATGGAAAGTTCTCATAATAATAAGAAAAAAAAGGCCCTGTGCAGGATCAAACGATTCGTAATAAGATGATTGCAGAGTTCCACGGGGGGAAAACAAATAACACCAAGATAGGGAAAATTGGAAAATGTGGCACCACCTAGGACCGAACCCACAACGTAGGGTTTACCAGGTCAGCGCGATAGCACTGCGCCACGACCGCACATAGAGTTCATCAAGATGGGAGGTATATCACGGTAAAGCCGAATGTAAATATTAATCTCGGGTGAAAAAAGTGCTTAAAAAATAGAACGACAGTTCTGAAGAATTCAAAATTGGTGGTGGAAGAATCCTATCAGTTGCTCATTAATTAGAAACAAATTTCACGAACTTGCTGGAATTATTAGTGAGTAAAATAATAAGTCGAAAAATTACGAACTCGGCATTCAGTTAAAGTGAGTTTTGAAAGTACGCTCTTTTAGAATGAAAACTTTTTTTTATTGAATGTATTTGGTATATTTTAGAAGCTGAACATCTAGCAAATGCCGATAAATCGTAAAATTGACATTAATAGGTGCAGAAAACCGAAATATTTGTCCATCAAAATTGCCGATTTCGTGAAATTCGGAAAACTGCTTTGGGGAAAAAGCAGTGAAAAACATTTTTAAATTTATAAAAATGTGTATATCCTTAAAGATGAAGAGTTGTAAAACACATGGAAATAAAAAATTTGTCGATTGGAGGACGGAAAATTTGAATTTTACATGCATGAAAATAGTGAAAATTTGCGAAACGGAAAGGAGCTGGCCCACCCGGAATGTCAGCTCTTTCTGCTCTCCTCTTCTATTGTGTTCGGTGGTTTTAATTGAATAATTAAAAAGTTTAAAGTTTTGAAAGTTGAGGATAGCATCAGTGCACGCGTCTTGGCCGTCCGCGTATATCGGTACCAGTCGCGATATCCTGCTATGCTCGGTTCGCGAGATTAGCCCGTCCCCGTGTCTGCTGACTAACAAACTATAACATTTGTTTACCTTCAGCTGTTAATAGTAAGATTCGAATTTTTTTTAAACGAAAAATGCCCGAAGTTGTCAAATTTCTTTCTCTGTTACGGAGTACAATTTTGTTAAAAATAATCTTTCCATCCAAGTCGGCAATCCGTGGACCCATTTTCTCCATGGGTTAATATTGAGGTGAGCGAATCCAATAGGGTTTAGCACACAACATCCTTAATGATGAATATATTATGAAATACGGTTAAAAACAAATTTGGGAACGGCTACCGTCATGCAATAAATTCTATCTGGGATCTCTCTATCTGAAATCAGTAACCTTCGATTTTGTATTTGCTTTCAGGGTGGTCAATAGAAAGTGCCTTTTGATATGACCTTCACAAAAAATCAAGGCAAACGTTGAAACCTTCAGCAAAACTTGCTTTAATGCATGCTTGCTAATAAAGGTGAGCTATTGTGCGCAATGTTTGCTGGGTTGAATTACCGACAAACTTTTCAATGTTTCTTTTAATTTAAATATAATTGTATTATTGAAAAACATTAAAATTTTTCAAAAGTTTTTGCAGTATATTTTATTAACACTTAAAAGAAAAATCTTTCATAAGTATTTAAAAGAATTTTATAAATATTTAGTATATTTTTATAAATGTTTAATACATTTAAAAAATATTTTAAAACTAAAATATGTAAATATTTAAAATAGATATCTTATTTTTTAAAATTATTATTTTTATATATAAATATTTTATAAATATTTATAAATAAATTTGTTTATAAAAATCTCTTAATAACTAAATTTCTTCAAAAATATTAGGGATATTCTTCGATTTATTTTAATTTCAAAACTTTGGAATTTGAGAAAGGTACAGTCGAACCCCGTTATAGCGAACCTGGTATATAACGAACTCCCGGATATAACGAACGGAAATTTTGGTTCCGCCGATTTCCTATTGCACTTAATGCTAATTTATACTTTTATAGCGAACCTCCGAAATCTTAAGAATAGGCTATAACGAACCTTTTTTTTCAGTCGACTATTGTTTTCTTTTTTTTAAATCTTTAAACTTTTTAAGAATGTTGAAGATACAGCGAATGTTGAAGAAGAAGATTATGAAGATTTACATATCGCGATGTGGATAGAAAAGCACAAAGTTTCATAATTCTCACATTGTGACATGCAATTGTTCGAAACATGTGATGATGAAGTCATTACATGTGAAAATCCGACTGATGAAGATATTGTGGAAGAAATTAAAATGAATCATTCTGAAATCGAAGATTCTGCATCTGATGCTGATGATGAAGAGGAGCACATAAATGACGAAATCCCCACCATCTCAGCTGCTACAGCGGCGATGAGTGTAATTAATAAGTTTTTGTCTACACAAACAGTGGAAGAAAGAGTGTTGGAGTCATTTGATGTATTGGACAAAAAAATTCATAAAATGTTTTTGAAATCGGCATCACGTCAGCAGAAGATTACCGATTATTTCTGTATCAAAACAGTGAGCAACAATTGAAGGTAAAATGAATTTATATCCATTTGTCTTCATTTTTGGTTAATTTAATTAGTATTGCGTCAGATTAATGTAGTTCATTTAAGTCAATTTAATTCATTAATGATCATTTTTAAGAGATTTTATCATTTTTTAATACATGATTATTGGATACGCATAGCAACTAATGAGTTATATATTTTGTGAACTCTAACATTTTTCTTAATGGTTCGGATATAGCGAACAAAACCTTTGGTTCCCTGAAGTTCGTTATAACGGGGTTTGATTGTACTAGATTTTATAAACACTATCTTTCTTAAAATCTCATTTATTTAAGGCATACCTAACTTTTACGAATAAATTAAATGCATTATCTCTGCCCTTACCTTCAATTTCGGGGTACAATTTCTGTCCTCAGGCTTTACCGGTGACATCAAAAGCGCTCTAGTGATTTTGTTTACAAGCAGTGTTCGTCTCGCTCCTCCCGGCTCGGCTGTGGAAAAAAAATAAATTAAAAGCAAATAAGCAGACTAAAAATAAAAACGATCCTCTCTGCATGCGCTTATCACCGGCAACGTGCTGTCATTTCTCTCTCCCTCCCGATAAGGCAGCATACTCGTTAATACGCTACCGAGATAAGATTGCAAGAGCCGGGCCTTATCTGTATTCATCTCAGCAATTAGTAGGTACTATGCGAGTCCCCAATACATCAGGAAACCGCTCGACTGAGTAATTGGGACCGCGAAATTCATCAGAAATTCACCTTTTACTGCTGCGGCGACAGTTCATTGGCAAACTCTTTTCCTGTGCGAGGGTGGCAGATGACGGCCCCCTTTCGCCGCCGAGGGTTTCATATCCGGCTGAATTAATAGCCTCTTGTTTGGACGGTTTCGGATAAACTACAAGACGGAATAAAACATTCCCGGTTGTTTCACATCCGAACACGCGGCATAGTGTTGTGTAACAAGAAGTAACTTGGCCCCATTTTGAACGGCAAATTCATATCCATAGTGGTACTATAACTTTCCCGTAGAGTGGACCTTATACTGGAAAGTTATAGTAGACATTTTGGATCTCCGATCTTGTTCGTCACTGGTACCAGAATCGTTTCATATAAATGATTCAGAACGTTATATATATATATATATATATATATATATATATATATATATATATATATATATATATATATATATACTTCAACATACCGAGCATTTTATATCTAGCACAGGGGAAAAAGGTTTTCAACAGATTCAATAATCATGATTGACTCTTAAGCTCTAAAAGATTACCGTGACTAAACTCTTCTCTACAGACATTTAGCAGGGGTTCAGCCGGAGGAGGTTTCCCTAAAAGATCCCTTAATGTGTTTATATATTAAAATGTGTTTATATATTAAAGTACATTTCGTTATTTTCAGCAGTTACACGTCGTTCAACAGTCCCGTACCCAAATCATGCCACTGAGATTGACCTCCAAAATCAACGAACTTCCTTAGTGCTCTACATTACTGAGTCGACTGTAAAAAAAAAAGGAATAAAAAAATGAATCGATCAATTAAAGTAAATAAGTTAACATTTGACAAAAATTTACAGGCCAAAATCTTCAATGTAAATAGGCAGAGTAAGTACATTAATAAGTACATTGACTTATTTCTTGACAATTCTTTCTTGACAATTTTTTTTATTTCAACTTTTTTTTTGGTTCTGAAATAAAAGGTTCTTATAATTTTGGTTCCAAATAGAATATTTCGACTACTTACTAACTGGAAATCTAAATTTGTTTTGAAAGTAAAGGGAAAATTAAAAATTATTTTATTAATTTCCCAAGGTTTATTCCTCCTCCAAATCCGTCCTTTAACAACTTTTCCTCCATGCTTGGAAATCAACCTATTTCACGATTATGCACTGTATAGACTTAAATTCCGTATCTATATATTTCTTGGTAAACAGTCAAAATAAACTCTAAAAATATTAAATGATTAGGGAAAATTTTGAATACTGTTGTAAGGGAAGTGTAAAACTTAAAATGTAAAAGTAACCACAAAAAAAAAGTAAGTTTGCTTTGCACAAGTTTTAATTAAAAACGTCCTGTTCATAAAAATATAAAATATTTTGAAAAAATTATTGATTCCCCTGACACACGTATAATTAAACAAACACGCCATTTTTTTTTTTAAAGTTTTAAGTATGGGAGTTAATTTACTCACAAATGTCACTGAAAACCTATTCTGGAGAAAAATTCATTAAACAGATCTTTTCAAATGAAAATTAGCTATCGATACTCCTTTGTACATATATAACATTTTTTGCCAACAGCGAAATAGAATTTTTTGCAAAAAAAAAAAAAAAATTATTTTGAAAAAAAAATAGAATTTAATAGATCTTCCGTTTTAACACAGTGATAGATAAACGATGGATTTTTTGAATTCTTCTAGTTTGTATTAACTCATTCATTCATATTTTTAATCACTCTTTGGGATAATTTCCTGCCAAATCTTACACACCACTGAATTTATTTTCGTGTAAGGATGATCATTAAAGTCACCTCTTCTCCAAATATCCGCAAAAAATAAGAGGAACCTACCTTAATAAAATTCAAACCTTAATAACTCTCTCAAAAATACGTGGCGAACAAAACAATACAAGAAAAATATATTCAAAAAATTTATGAAAACGAATAAGAAGAAAGAAACTGTACCTTGCTGTAACGAAAGCGGCTTCTAAAGTTTCAAACAGGAAAAGATTCAAACTTTTTTTCATTATTTTGACATTTTAAGGCGTATAGTAAATAAGTATATCTGTACTTCTGTGAATAGGTTATTTATGAAAAGGGCTTTATCAAAATAATTTTTAATATATCTGTAGAGATCATGAAGTTTAATCAGTAACACTTTCTGAAATAAAATTCCCATCGAATTACACCGAAAAAAAGAAAAAAAAAAGTTATGTAAAAATTACTCTATAAAATTGAACTTCATTAATTGGGATTCGATATATATATATATCGAAGCTATTACTAGCATAAAATCGCTTAATTTAAAGACGGGTTAAAATAGGCAACATTTCGAATACTATAGCGTAAGCTCATTTACTTAAAATAACTCATTAGTAGTGGGTTTTATAACACAAAATAAAGTGAGATATTGAACTCGAAAGAAAAATTTGTCTACTCATGTTAGTATGCTTTTAGACACACTTTAAAGTGAGTCGTATGACCCATTTAAGCGAGTTAGTGGCGGGTAAATTAACCCGCTTGGGATCTGGGTTCTAGAATCCACTTTCCCACATGGGTTGTACAACTCACCAAAGCGAGTTCCCCTGTACAGTGGAATTGAACTCGGAGAAGTGGGTTCACCGACCAACTTCTTTTTTTTTTTCTGTGTGTATATGAAGACTTTTCTGTACACAAATAATTTCTTAAACGAAAAATAAGTATTCACAAAAGTAAAAATACCTAGCAAGTAGGAATTTCTCAGCACTGCTGGATTTTAAACTAAATTATATTTATATATATATATATATATATATATATATATATATATATATATATATATATATATATATATATATATATATATTATAAACTTTACTTGATATCGCAAACAAAAAAGTGAATGGAGCTACGTTCATAGGACCAATCGAACGCCAGAGAAAAGACAATGTCTCCCTCTAACAAGTATGGTTGCACAGTCGCCAATCAGGGCATTATCTGTGTTTACACGCATTTCCTTCTTCAGGCAGAAGATCCCCCTATCTTGATATTTTCCGATTCGCTCTCTCTCTCTCTCTCCACGGTCTTATTATATGAGCGCGAGGGGAGGGGGGGGGGGAATTATCTGCTGAGAGATACCTTTTTTTTTCTCCCATCGCTATTTATTCCCTTTTTTTATTATTGCCTCTTCCCTCGTGGCCGGTAATTGGGCTTCGAGTGTCACACTGTCGTGATTGTCGACCCCCGCCCCGTTCTTCCCAACCCCCCGGGCGCTTGATCGATTAGACGTCGCGAGGATGGAAGGAAAGGGGGCAAGGGGGGAGGTGGGTGGGGACGAAAAATGTCGCTCGGTTATCGTTCGGTGTGTGACATTCAGAAGTTCTGTTGTGTTGTTTGCCGAAGTCGCGTTTTGGTGGTTAAGGTGTTTTGTAGAGATACTGGAGAATATCGAATAATACAGAGAGGAGAACCTCGCGCAGACGATTAACGCTTGTTGCCAGCATTTCGTTCCCCTCCCCTCTTGGAATAAAGTAAGAATAGAATTGTGCTTCTCAGTGCAAATACTACTCCATTTAGACTCGGAAGTAAGCTTTTTGAATAAAAAAAATATTTCAGGTAGTCTCTTCTAACGAAACTACCTCGGGTTATTAACGTAGGATTACTTATCGTTTGCTTACCTCTTTTTTTTTTTTTTTGGTACTTTTCTGTTTAACTGTTTACTGCTACTGGGTTTGGCGCGCTGCCAAAATTATAACTCGCGACTCAGGACAATTTTTTTTTCTCTCCGGAGGACCGTTATTGAGAAATGAAATCATACGCTAAGGGGATGGTGGACTTTCAAATTACCTAAAATCAAACAAAAATTGGAATTTTTTTTTTTTTTTTTTTTTTTTTTGGGGGGGGGGGGGTGTATTAATAATTTAAAAGCATGTAAATATTGGAATGAAATGCATTTAAAATATGTAGTTAAAAGAAGAATGAAAACTTGCTGGCTTTAGAAAAGTAAATATTAAAGGTAGGTGAAAAACCATCTTTTAAATGGCTTTTTCTCAAAATGAGAAATTTCCAGAATTGCTAGTCTTTAAAATGCTCCTCGCGTCATATTTTTTGACGAAATTTATAATTAAGATTCTTGTAATACGTGAAAATAAAGTTATGTATCCATTTTAGGATTCGAGATCATTCAGGTTATCAAAGTATAACTTAAGTGTAGAAAAGTACAAAAATTTCACGAAAATTCAGAGTACAAGCATAAAAATATTTCCTAAATTTAACTATTCAATTAAAGTACAAAATAATACATAACTTTGTTCAAAATGTATTTATAAGCAATATAAATGCAAAATTAAGGGGGAAAGTTAAAAAGTGAGTAGCAGGGAGCATTTTAAAAAAAGTAATTTAATTTCAATTTTTTAATTATAAATTTTTAAAGTAAATTTTAAAATTTTCTAAGGGGTTTAATATCGTTCACGTCAGGTTGACCACCTGACTGAGACATATGCTGTATGGCACCCCAAGCCCACGGTCAAGAAAGTGGAGATGGGTACCGCCGGCCCTGGTCCACATCGCACTGTTGCGCCGTGAATTTAGTTTAGTTTAATATCGTTATACTTTAATGAATATGTATGCGAAATTTCATGTCTCTGAGGTAAACATTTCAAAAATTAAAAATTTTAACCTTAAAAGCGGAGAGTTACAAAAAATAGTTTTAGAGGCTTTTGGGGGTCAACCATCTTAATTAATTAACTATATGGAAGGGCTGAGGAATCATGGTACAGCCTAAAATTGTCCTTATCGGAAAACTTGATATCCAAACTACCTTCAACACTTCTGACAAATAAAATAAATAAATAATGAAATATAAATAAATAAAATAAAATAAACCGAGGTGTTTGCATAATTAACCACCTACTGTCAACTGCAGTGGTTGCGATTTTGCTCCACGCTTCAATGTGCCTAAACTTTGTTTCAGGGCACAATATTATTATAAATATCTCATAAATTGCCTTCCAGTTCTTTTTATAAAGTGTATATGAAACTCAAATGGATTATGTTAGCCAACTTATTGATTTCATTCCGAAGATACTAAATATGTCTGGCAAATATGAAGCTAAGAGACCAATATCTAAAATACCAATATCTAAAAGACCAATATCTAAAATGGTCCCAAGCAATAGACACCCGACCTTCTTTTTTTTTCCCTTTTTTTTCGCCGATTAACGATGAAGTGAACGCTCTGGCGTCTTTAGAAAATAGATTAAATCTGTGGAAAGCAATCTTGTCTAAATGCTAAACTCCAAACTGTAAAAGATTGATACTTTTATATAATAATAATAATAATAATAATAATAAACGTGTTAACCGAAAATAGGTTTTTTTTTTTTTACTTAACTGCTTAGTAATTTTTTTTTGTTTTTTCATTGTTCTTGTAGATTCTTTACTTTTAATTCCATCCAAACAGAATAAGTTTGCTAATTTTTATGTTATTTTTAAAGTGTCGGCCTTTTGTCAATTTTTTTTAGTAACGGGGATTGTGACCACCTAAGACGATAGGCTTAGGGGGGGGGGGCACGAATTGAATCCAGTTGGGCCCTCCTCAGAGCTTTGACTGCAGGTCCTTAAAATATGAAATATTAATTTTTTTTCAATTGAATAACAATAGAAGTGATGTTTCAGTAGTATTCAAAAGGTATACAATGAGAAAAAAAATTTATAATATAAATAAAATGAGAAAAAAAATATAGCATCGTATTTTTGTTATGAATCACATCATTGTTAAAAACTATGTTAAGGCTAAAGACATAATCGGAATTTTCAGTTTCAAAATTTGAAAAAGCGGGAAAAAACCAACTTTCTTAAAACTTTTCTACAATTTTCCGATTTTAACCGAACTTCTATGAACGTGTTAATTTATTTCAAGTTAAGTTGGGGGGGGGGGGGAGGGGCGCGCTGACATTAACGGATTCTCTTATTTCCAGTACAACAAGCACTGGTACTGGACCACTCATAATCATTTTTATATTCTCGGAAACGTCAGAAAGTTTTAATGTTGAATATCCCACCGCACAAGCTCCCCCTAGAGCAATTTTTGGATACCCCCTCCCTTCAGTATATTATCCCCGAATTTCTTTACAACTGAATGACCGTTCTTTTGAGAGGGGTAATGCTTTCCACGCCAATTTTGGTTTTCGGGAGCGAAATTTCACTAAAATGTCACCAATATCTCGCCCAAACGGCCTTTCGTACCTCAGCCCAATTTTTTTTTCACAAATTTACCAGTCCACTATACATTTGAATTGCCGGAAAATGTCTTTTAGCTAAATTTGATTTGGTGCTAAGTCTTCTACAGCAACGGCATAATTCAAGGTGTATATTACGAGCCGAGTCTACACTCCCACGCAGTTTTACATGGAATTTACATTTAATTTTATCCCTATTTTTAATGAAACCTAAATTTTGTTGTTTTCTTTTCCCTTGCAAGAGAGCCGTATAATAGAAATTTATATAAATAAATAGAGGCGCTCGTAGAACATCAAAAAAGCCCCGACCTCGAAATTTCCGCACCCCGAGCGCAACTCTGGAAAAAAAAAAAACACTAAAGAGAAAAATTCCAGACAAATTTATTCCGCATTCAATATGTCGCCAGGGGAAGCAAAATATAAAATAAAACTGCATCCGTAACTGCCTCTCGGTACGATTTATCAAGCTTTTAATACAAATTAACTCGCGAAAAAAGAATTTCAAATTCTGGTTTAAAACCGCAGCCAACGGTTCGAGAGAGGATGAAAATAATAAAGAAGGAGGCGAAGAAAAGAAAGAAAAAAAGAATATTTTGAGGGAAAAAAAAGGGGGGGGGAAGCTGAATAAATCCCCACAAATCCTATCCAATCCCCCCCTCCCCCTTTTACTAGCTGCTTCAATAGATTCAATGCCGATTAAAAAAAAGTAAAAAAAAAAGTAAAAAAAAAAAAAAATGGCGGCGGAAATGAATTGATATCGTATTTTATCAGATCGCGCTTGTCACTCATTCTCTATCTTCATCGGTCATTGGTCAGGTCAACCGAGCATGTGATTGGAAAGGCGTTGCCGGGGATTTCCTTAAGCCACGCCTCTTGTCTTGCGCCGGTGACTGTTAAAAACGAATGCAGAGTGCAAGTAGCAAAGCGCCTATGGATTATTGTAGTTTTATTTTATTTTTTTTTTTGTTGTTTCTGCACCGGAGCGTTTTTCCTCGCTTTATTTTTTGGGGCTATTGTTTATATTTTCCGCTTTCACACTTTTAAAAGAATCGGGAATTTCTTTTCGGGGGGCGCGCTCGTTCCAAAGAAAAATGGATTTACTGAGGCGGACGAATTGACTGCATGTTCCTAGATTAATGCAGCTTGTTAGACGCCAGGTTAAAGTGGTGTAGTGAGGGAGGAACGCAGGTATTTTAGAACTCGGCAAACAAGTCACTTTATTGAGCGTCACGAGATTGGGGTTTTATTTATTTATTTATTTATTTATTATTTTTTTTTTTACGGCACACATATCAGTTGAGAAATGAGTCATGGTGGTCCTTGTGGGTAAGGGGCTTTGTTTTATTCGGCGTTCTTCAATCTGTGCATCTACTGTTTTCACTTCGAACAGAGGGTTATGCAGTTTTCACGTGGTGACTGATCTTTATAAAAGCTCTGTTTACGGTAGAAGGTTTAACCCTTCAGCGGGCGCACCCATGTATAAAGTGCAACATTTTCGTAATTTTGAATGGTTTGTTTTTACAAGTAAGGTTTGAATGTTCTAAGCAATTTCTATTTATAGCTACACCCTTTCTAATGCAGGTCTGATTTTCTGACCCTTGTATTCCTGTTCATTCATTGCTAGTTATGATTTAACCGAGGTAAACCAACGATTATACTGGATTGCAATACGACAAAATTATGAGTTGATGTAGTAAATCAAATGTGCAGCTATTGCACGGTATTCCGCCTATCACGAAGATGGACAATCTCATTGTTTTTTAGGTTTTTGGACATAATAGGAATCGATTCGCAAGTTGTCCTTAGATGCATTAAACCAGACAGTTTTGAAATAAGGGGATTGTATCTGCATTCTTTGACCTTTAATTATAAATATATCTCAATATTATCAACATTTTATATCTTGTCATAAAACGCAGAATTAATATTTTCAGTTTGAAAGAAGTAAGTTTATTACAAAAGGAATAATCAAGGTTGAAAGAGATGTTGCACATTATGCAACGCGCGCCTGCTGGTGTACCAAAAATTGGCGCGCCCGATGAAGGGTTAATGTGGCGTACAGAAGAGAGTATGTAACATGCTTCCATTCAAAGAAGTCTTCTATTGAACGCTTAATAATTGTGTTTGAACAGCATTTAACGTAACGTCAAATTAATTCTCCACGATAAAAATCATTTCCTATGCAACGGAGGTTTTTTTTTCCAATATTACGGAAAAAAAAAACAACTAAACACAACAAATTTTCCCCCACTTTTTCAACCATAGACCGTAACTGAGATGCTAAACTTGTGAATTTCCCCAATTTAATTTCAATATATATATATATATATATATATATATATATATATATATATATATATATATATATATATATATATATATATATATATATATATATATATATATATATATATATATATATGTATTAAGATTCTGTTTCTTTTGTGTATTTTGTTAATGGACCGTTTCTTTTGTTTCTAAGGATCTGTTTACATAGAATCCCTCAGTGTTGAAGATTCTGTTGACGCCGAATGGTTAAATGGATCAGTGATTGGTATACGATTTGTTAAAATTTTTTACGCTCACGCTGACGGATTCTATGTGAACAGGTTCTAAGGGTCTGCTAACACTGCGTCCGTCAGCGTCACGTTACGCGTATTGACATATTTTAAACCTATCACAGACCCTAACAATTTCGTTGCTCATCGTTTGGAGGTTTGTAATTGGTTAAATATATTTCAGTACGAGTGACGCTGACGCTGATGGACGAAATGTGAACAGCTCCTTAGAGCTTGTTCACATAGAATTCATCGGCGTCAAAGATTCCGTTAGTGATGATTGGTTTAATGGGTCAATGATTTGGCATATGATTGGTTAAAATATTTTACACTGACGCTGACGGATTGTATGGGAACAGCCCTTATTCATAATTGACAAACGCATATTATGTATTTATTAGATGTCAGTTTTGTGGGTGATGTTGTGTTATTTTATCAATTTCGTCTCGCTTGATGAAAAATCATTTTCACTGGATTGAATTGAATTGAATTCGAGAATCGACATTTTTAAAACTAGAATAATAATAATTAAGTTTTACGGGCATTTTCAAATTCATCAGATTTTTTTTTTCTTTTTCTCTCGCTGAAATAAGCTTCCAATATATACAGCGAAGTTTTTAGCGGAAAATCGTTGTATGAATAAAAATCGAGCCTGAGCTATTTTAGAAGGTAGTGGACAAATCATTTCCTCCTGGAATCGAAATAAAATACTGTTTTCTTAAAGCTACTTTTGTGTAGGAAAGAATCGAGGAAGTGCTATTTTTTCCCGAGAAGTTCGTTAATAAATTTTAGGCATTCCATATCTCCATCGAACATATTACATTTAAGAATGTTTTCCACAGACATATTCTAGATTTTGGGCTATGGGAGGATAAATACACACTGCATATCGTGAGTTTGATATTTGTTTATTCACAGACAGGCCCCGATTTTCCATTAGGCCCGGGTCTAGGGGCCCCCGAATGTTGAGGGTCCCCCCCCCCCCCAAATTTTTATTTTAAAAGAAAAAAAGAAAAACTCCCAATTGAATTTTTTTTTCAAGTTTACCTTTTTTAATAACAAATTTTTTTATATATCCTTTCAAATTTGATTGATAGGTTCATCATATGTATAGTTATAGGTATAGTTCATCATATGTTATAGTGTATATAAGGGATTAATAAGTTTTTCTGGTTGCATTGTATTGGTGTTTTAATGATAAAGTTAATATGTTGTATTGCTTTCTGTTATTTGATACTGTTCTAGGCTTCTACGCTTCAAATAGCCAATTCTTGGTAAAATGGTGCTTTCACAACGATTCATGATTCTTTTTTTTCGTGTGTGTTAATTTTGGAAATTTTACGCCCACATCAGTGTTAGGGGACCCCCCATCCCGAGTTGTGCCTATGGTCAAGAATTTTCTAAATCGGGCCCTGTTCACAGAGCCTCGTCTGATAGCGGGCACTCACTTTTGATTCTGAATATAAGAAAGCTCTTTGCCTGTCAGTACGAATCGTTTAATGTAAGTATAAGATTGTCTGTTTTTTTTTTTTTTTCCATGGGGTCCTCAGACTACCAACAGTGTTTATCCCACATTGAAAGGGCGATTATCATTAAGGGAGATCATCTGTTAAACTTACTGACCTAAATGTTTATTCTGATGATGATGTTAAGATATTATTTTTAGTTTATGAAACGGTTATAATTATAAACGAACATCTTTTCTTAAATATTTTTGATTACCAAACGAGATATTTCATTTTTAAGGCTGCTGAGTACTAACCCTGTTGGATTCGCTCACCTATGTTAACCTATGGAAAAAATGTGTCCAAGGATGGCCGACTTGGATTGAAAGAGTTTTTTTTTTTTTTTTTTTTTTTTTTTTAATGTACTCCGTAATATGAAAAGAAATTTGACACCTTGGGGAATTTTTCGTTTTTTGAAAAAATGCAAAAATATTTTTAAATTTAAATTATTTGGGGGAAAATATCTGGTGTAATGTGTTTTAAACGCTCCTCAATTCCTTTGGAGGACGCAAATTATAAAATGAATCCCAGTTACAAGATGCAAAAGTTCGGGCTATCTGAAAATACCATTTTTTTTTTTTTGGATTATCAGCATTTATGGAGCTGTCAGTAGTAGACACATTTTCTCCACAGGTTAACTTTGAGGTGAACGAATCCAATAGGGTTAGTACACAGCAGACTTAAGGAGTATGTTGTGCGGGTTTTTTTTTCCAAGGGGACTTTCAAAGTAACAGAAAGCGCATTCTGAATTCGAATGGGAAATGAGAATTTCGCATAAAAGTAATTGATAATATATATTTACAACTTGAGAAAGGAAGAATTAAAAATGTAAACACGAATTACCTTTTTCCTTTACCCCTGTTATCTATCCAACATACAATATAAAGTATATATTATCAGTTGGCAGGAAGAAAGTATATAATGAATCCATCATTAAATGTCTATTTTAAAAAAGATAATTTTTTTATATTATCTATCTATCTATCTATCTATCTATATATATATATATATAACAGTTCCGTAACTGACTGACTTATAACGCACAGACCAAACCGCTGGACCTAAAGGGCTGTCATTTTGTATGGCGATTCTTCTTATAGTGTAGGGATGCACTAAGAGAAGATTTTTGAAAAAAATTTCTTAGATTTTTTAAAATTAAATTTTTAAGCTGTTTTTGTAACATTCTTTAAAGTTTGCATTTAAAATAATAATCCGAGGGTAATAAAATGTATATCACGAGAAATATCATAAAAATCCCTTTAAAATGAAATCTTTTACGAATCTTTACCTCCATTTTCTGATTTTGGGTGAATTTTTAAAGATTCATTTTTAGAATTCAATTTATTAAATGCTGATCACGTGATTTCTTTTCCTTTTGTGATACTTTAAACTAACTTTTCGTCACGTGCATAACAATGAAATAGACAAAAAAAAAGTTTTTTTTCTTGCTAATGCGGCAGACAATTGGACATTATCCAAAAAAAATATTAAAATATAGTAGAAGAATTTTTCCTCAAACTGTACTATATTAACTGTACTATAGTATGGAACATACTAAAGAATACTATAGTATTCTTTACTATTTTCTATTAGATTTAATTTGAATATTTTCTTCTACATTATTTTGTCTATAAAATTATACCTTACGATTTTTTTATAAATATATTTTTTCGTTTTTTCTCCTGAATTGACTACATTGATCGTTGTATTTAATATATATATATATATATATATATATATATATATATATATATATATATATATATATATATATATATATATGCATTAATTTCATACATTGACCGTTGTATGTAATTGGAATGTACTCCGTAGCGAAGTACGGGTTTTCAGCTAATATGTAATAAATTGACACACAGTAATAATGTCTGGATGTACGAGACCCAAATACTAATGTCTCAATGAATGCAGGGCAAACTAAGGGTGGACTGTGCCTGGTTAGTTTCAAACAAGGTGATATTCATCCATTTTAGCCAAAGATGACATGAAGCTTTCGTAGACAATTTATTTGTTTTCCCCGATTTTCTCGGTAAAACGTGACGTTTTGATAAAATTTATTTAGAAATATTCACTTTTTTTTATCTTCATGTCTTTTTTCAAAAATAAAAATGAGGAGTGAGCATGAATTATCCCCTAAAACTCTCCTTTTTAGGATCATAGGTGTAGCGTCGGGAGGGGGGGGGGTCACGTGCCCCCTAACTTAACTTGAATTAAAATAAAACGTTAATAGAAGTTAAATTAAAATATGAAAATTTTAGAAAAGTTTTAAGAAAGTTGGTTTTTTCCCGCTTTTTAAAACTGTGAAACTGAAGATTCCATTTTATCTATAGCCTTAACATATATAGTTTTTAACAATGATATGATTCCATAATAAAAATTCGATGCTATATTTTTTTTCTCATTTTATTTATATTATATTTATTTTTCTCATTGTATAACTTTTCAATACTACCCAAAAATCAATTCTATTGTTATTCAATTTAAAAAAAAAATCATAATATTTCATATTTTAAAGACCGCCCGGCAGTCAATGCGCTGAGGAGGGCCCTAACTGAATTCAATTCGTGCTCCCTAGTTAGAAGCACGCTACGCCTATGTTTAGGATAATTTAACTTCACTGCATAACAAAGGCTACACATTTAAAGTAGAGTTGCCTTGACTTACGAGTTTAATTCGTTCCGTGACTGAGCTCGTAGCTGGAATTACTCGTATTTCAAATCCATTTCTCCCCATTGAAATGAATTGAAATGTCATTAATCTGTCCATCCTCCGAAAAAAACAAAAAAAACAAAAAAAAAAAAAACGTAATTCTATATTACATGTTTTCAAATAAGAAAATGTATTTATAAGTAACTTATATTGTATAAGAACACAATACAATAGACTGTACCGCAATAAACTGGTTTTATTAAGTATAATGTACAGCATTTAGTGTGGAGATCAGACGACTTGAAGATGCTGACGGAGATTCGGGAGAAACGATGAACTGAATCTTATTCGCCGATTTTTGCCGTTTTCGCCACGCTCTCCTCACTTTCATCTGCGGGGGTTTTCGATAAAAAAAATTTGTCCAATAATGTCTGTTTCATCCCCCCTTTCAGAATGTTTTTGAAATGAGAGGTTGGACCCTGTTCGGTGTCTGTTGGCAGAACAAGCTGCCTCGTAATTATAATTTTTTTTTTTTTTTTTTTTTTAAACAGATAGATACTGGCATTTTTGGTTCTTGCATAGGAGTCCAAAGTAGCCATGCTAAGCCAAAGTCTTTGTATATTGGATACCAGCAAAATCAAATTGATCCGAACAGTAGAACTTTTGCACTGAGAGCATGGTGACATTAATTGTCATAATTTAATAACAAAACTAATATGTGCTGCTTTTTTTCATTCTCTATTTTTGTGTGGGTTCTTAAAACCTTGTGGCCCTACAGGGAAAGCACCCAGCATTATAGTGCAGGTGAATATACATATATGACAACTATAAATGTGAATGTCTTACAAGCTAAAGCACAGCCCTAACATGTCAAGTGTGGGTTCTTAATATCTTGTGGTCCTACAGTGAAAGCACCCAGCATTAGTGCATGTGAAAATACATGTATGACAACTATAAATGTGAATGTCTTACGAGCTAAGGCATAACCCTAGGATTTCAAAATAATATTGTAGAATCTAATAATTGATGTCATATTGTAGAAAATGTGACGATTCCAACTTCAAGTCATGTAGCATACATAGAAAGGATAAACTAAGAGAAATACGCATTTTTTTCTTTTTCTTTCAAAAGACAAAGGGTTAATTTACATGTCTTACCAAGCGTTTCCAAATCAGCCATTTTTACCGGAAATTCATTTTCAGCAACGTCCTAAGGATTTGAGGTAATATAACCTTATTATAAAAACGTATAAGAAACGCACCAGTAACGTTACCGGGAAAAGTTTCTCTGAGGCCACGCAATGTTCGACAAAAAAAAAAAAATTACGAGCCGGTTTGGGGTTAATACTCATCGTATATATATCGCTGATCCGGAAGAACAATGACGGAAAAGCAAAACGAATAAATTTTGAGTTAAATGCGGCACTTTCCTATTAAATGATTCATCCATACAACTCAGCGCCACAAAGGATACCTGAGTCCGATTTAAGGAGAACAACGACGCAATTTCAGATTTGAGGGAAAATTTTCAAAACATTCCTGAATGAGTAGCAGTATTTAAAAGCAACATAAATAAGCGATTATTGACCTTTAGCGTACGGGCCCATTTTTCGGGATATATATATATATATATATATATATATATATATATATATATATATATATATATATATATATATATATATATATATATACATATATGTATATATATGTATATATGCATATGTACATATATGTATATATATGTATATATGTATATGTACATTATATATATATATATATATATATATATATATATATATATATATATATATATATATATCATACATATATATATACTAGCTGTAAACCCGTACTTCGCTACGGAGTACTTTCAAATTAAATACAACTGTCAATGTATGCAATAAATATGTACAAAAATATGTATAAATATATTTATAATAAATACAACGATCAATGTATGCAATTGAAGTAAAAAAACGAAAAAATATATTTATAAAAAAATCGTAACGGATATTTTAATAGACAAAATAATGTAGAAGAAAATATTCAAGTTAAATCTAATAAGACATACTAAAGGATATAGTACACTTAATATAGTACAGGTTGAGGAACAACTTATCTTTTACTGTATTTCAATATTTTTTGGATAATGTCCAATCGTCTGCCGCATTAGCAAGAAAAGAAAAATGTATTTTTTTTCTATTTAGTTGTTATGCACGTGACGATAAATTTATTTGAAGTACCAGAAAGGAAATCACGTGATCAGCATTTAATAAATCAAATTCTAAAAATTAATCTTTAGAAATTCACCAAAAATCAAAATATGGAGATAAAGATTCGAAAAAGATTTCATTTTAAAGGAATTTTTATGATCTTTCTCATGATATAAATTTTATAACCCTCAAATTATTATTTTAAATGCAAACTTAAAAAAAGTTACAAAAACAGCTTTTAAATTTAATTTTAAAAATCTAAGAAGAATTTTTCAAAAATATTTCTTAGTGCATCCCTACACTATAAGAAGAATCGCCATGAAAAATTTCAGCCCTTTAAGGTCCAGCGGTTTGGTCTGTGCGTTGTATGTCAGTCAGTCAGTCAGTTACGGAACTGTTTTATATATATATATATATATATATATAGATTATTATGGGATGTAGAGTATTTAAGGGCGATTTAATCATTTTCAATCTGTCACTATGTAAGTTATTAACCATTTTAACGTTTATTTAAGTAAGTAAATAATGGAAATATTTTTTCAAGGATGAAGTATACCGCATTATTCAAAATAAATTGAAAATTAAAAGAATAATGGTGTTTTTTTTCTTCTCGTTTATGTTCGGCTGAATATGACACTTTTGTATCCGTTTTCAATTTATCACTCTAAAATTATTTAGGATGACATTGGAAATAGATATAGATACTTTCGATTTCATATTATCTATTTACCTTTTCTGTATTTATTTATCCTTGGCTGTTACAGCATTTTCGTTGGCAAACGAGAAAAGAAAAATGCAGCGGCTTTGGTCAGGTGGGTTAAAATGAAATGTCTTAAAGTATGACCAAAACTGCGACGCTTTCTTTTTAAAACAGAATCAAATATTCCGCCATTTATACAGAAAAAGAAGCGCAGGCAGGAAAGCTTAATAAGAAAAAGAGACTTTCTGGAGCTTGAGTTTGAAGTGTCCGGTTTATCTGTCGTCTCCGTGTGAGGTCCGAAACTTTTCCCTCTTTTCCAAAGGATTACCAGAAAAAAAAATAAAATAAAATGGCAGAGAGAAGGGAAAGAGCCTCCGAAAAAAATATCAGCGCGGGCGATCGGATGGCCGCTTGACATTTTGTCAACGCGCGGAATTTCTGATTCGGAGATGGTAACGGGAACTGGTTTGTCCGGGGCACTTTTTCGCCGGCGCGTTACAAGCGAAAGTAGGCTATTAAACACGGTTTCGTCAGGCACTTGTTTGTTTATTTCTCTTTATTTTGCTCCAGCAGAGGCAGACTACAGATGAACGCCATACTTTCTGCGGTTGCCTTTGTGGAATGTAGCTAAAAGTGGCTTAGTATAAGATACCTTTGGAGCTCGTCACTTGATTTGCAGTCTTCAAGGGTAAACTTCAAGCGGCCGAATTTCAACGGTTTGATTTGGTTTGGTTATTTTTAGCCTCGGCAGTACCTCACGAGTTGCAGTAGGGGAGCAACCTCGGGGTCAGTGCCAATCCTCGAGATTCCTTAAAATTAAAAGGTATAGTTACAATGTTCCTTTTCAACCCAACCCTTCTCCCAAAAGGAAAATCCCACTTTCACAATTGAAATAACTGGTTGCGCTACAAAGCTGAGTACTTTTGATGCTCACTAGATTAGAAGAGGCTGGAAACCTCTTTTCCCGAAACTACTTGACGGGAAGTTGTGAATTTCAGAACCATTAATTGAAAGTACCTCACAGTCTGCACATACAATGTAATTTATGATCAAGTTGCCCTCTCTGCTTCCAATCTGAGGCCTGGTCGAAGAAAGGCTGAGACAGTTATTGCAAATCAAAATCAGTTTGACAAATAGGGAAACAAAACTATGACTGAAATTCGTTTTGCTCAATAATAAGGTGCACCATGCATCAATCATCCATGAAAGAAAATATAAAATTAAAACCATAATCTCTTAGGTGACAGAAGAGAAAGAGGGAATATTTATTAGACGATAAAGCAACAAAGCTACGGATCGTTTATCAAACAATTCCTATACGCCCATCGGTTTTGTTCGCACCGTCCTTATGGAAAGACTATGCCAATGAAAGTTTCTCTAATATGTCAGTATACGCGTCTTTACAAAAAATGCATTGTAAACTGATTTGTAGACGGGTTAGAAGGTTTAGGATAAGACTGAATACATTTATGTAGCTGTCAATTTATCGGAATTTTCCCGTCATCGCTATCCAGACTTTGGCTGCTCTGGATTCCTAATTAGAGAACTTCCAAAACCATGAAATAGCGGGAGCAATAACCAGTAGAAAAAGATAATTTTATTCCAGTTTTCACAATTTGCTGAAAGAATCGAGCTAGAAATATCTCCACAAATTAAAACTTAATAATTTGACGAACGGCTTTACAAGTCAAAAAATGCGGTAGCATGTTTTTCCCTCTCCCACGTGGTCTGCCATTTTGAAAAGTTTAAGGCCAAGTTAAGAGATGGCTCTATATCTGTCAACCCTCCCATACTTCTGCAATGGGTGTGTTTATTCATTCAGTATTCACTCCTTATTATTGTGCTATGTGACTGCCTTCTTAACTGTTTTTTGGCTGTTGCAGCCTTTTCGGTAATATCTCTGATTTCCATCTCTTCTCTTTTGCAGCCGCCAAAATTCTGTGCGTATCGTCTCAACCTGACACCTCACTGGAGTGGCCAATAGTGGGTCGGCCAGGAGGAGGTGCTGCGGCCTTTGGAGCCTACACCACCATGCCCCACAAAGGTGAGCACACTTGCAGTCCACGAAGACACGGTTTAGTCGTTTGTCCCTTTCCCAAGTTTTTCTCTTATTTGATAAATATTTTGCGTCGACTGGTAGGTTTTTAAGAGTAATTAATGTAGCACTTACCTAAAATGGTATTTAGGCAGAAAAAAAATATATCTCTTTTTGGTCAGGGAGGTTTAGATTGGATTGGATTTTGGAGTCCTTCCATGTTCATTGACAAAAAGACACTGTACTTTCAAGCTATTGAAAATCAGGATAGGGTAGGTGTCCCAAATATCGCCTACTCTAACATTTTTTCGACATTTCATCCATTTTTTAGTTTCTGATTAGGCTGGAAACTCAAAGAACATCACTAAGAACTATTTCCTTTGGTATCCTGAGATCAACCAGCTCCAAAACCAGTGTCATTTTAAGTTATGTAGCTGAATTGGAAAAATTGAAATTCCCAGTGAAACCCAGAGCGGTTCCTCTGTAAATATTACCGCCTACTAGGCGAAATGAGGAGCACCTGTTAAAAGGCGTTGCTAGCAAAATAATAGCACCTCTGTATTCTCTGTTTAATGCACTTTCAAATGGTATAAGCAAACTTAGAATTTGGATGCACCTACCTGATCATTCACTGGATTCTTTGGAACCAAAATTTACGAAGACAATAGCCAAAACAACTTCAGACGCCATATAGTTTCTGTTGTCAGTGATAAGAGCTTTGTTGCTAGTGCCGCTGTTAGTACAAACCCAGAACTAAGAAGTTACTGCATTTTCTCATACATAGCGCGAATCGTACTTTGGGAACACGAGTAGGCAATATTAAGCACAGGAGCAATATTTGGGACACCCACCCTAAGCTCTGTTAGTATGTAAAGGAGTATAACAGTAAAAGTAAAAGGGGCGAAAATGATCTTCCATAATCTGACAACACTACTGAGTACTAGAAAAATCTTCAATTAACAGTAACGCGATGAAAATGCTGATAAGTCAAGTTAAAGTAATAAATCGCGGGGAATTTTCATGAAAAATTCTAGACAAAGGCTATAAAATAAGAAAGAAAATATCGGACAGCCACAAAAGTTAAGATCTTGCTTTTTGGGAGTATTTTTAGAGACCAGTTTATTGTCAAATTCGGGATGTTTTGACTATTGGTAAGAGGATATGTTGACGGAGAAAGTACTATTCATTAAAAACTTATACCTACAGTCTAAGATTCGGTGGTGGTCAATTTAATAAAACTCGAGTGATCACGTTACAAAGTCAATTATCACGTACCTGCCTCACTTTTCGTTTTACCGGCTGTGACATCTTGAACTTTACTCTGGTTTATTTGGTGGGTGTTTTAACCCTCGGCTGAGTTTGCAGGTATTGCTACGCAGCGTCTGGTTTTCAGGTTCTTCATGCGTATGGACTAACAGTCCGGGACTCTTATAAATGTCGAATTATTTAGTAGATGTTGCAGAGAGGTCGAGTAGACCGTTAGAAGTGGGAGATAGATCAATATATAATTGTTCTTTCTAATAATATAATACGCTCCCCATCCTCAATCAGTCATGTGGACTCGATGTAAATTCTTTTACCATCTCGAGGAATCTAACATTTACTCTAGTTACCTTGAAACTTTTTGATTGAATCACACTACCTAACCTCTTGGCACGAATGGTGCAGGTGGCATAAAGCTGGAATGCTATATCTATATGTTGATTTATAACTTTTGTTAACGAAAATCCCCGCGACCAATTACATTGTAGGTTTAGGCTCAGTGCACACGAGCGATCCGGTGTCGTTGCGGCACTGCAGTTGCGATCAGGCAGTACATAGAGTTGAACTACCGTCGTTGCGGCACTGCAGTTGCGATCGTTGCGATCAGACAGTACATAGAGTTGAACTAACCGACTCACACCGACGACGGCGTCGTCCGTGTGAGTCGGTTAGTTCAACTCTATGTACTGCCTGATCGCAACTGCAGTGCCGCAACGACACCGGATCGCTCGTGTGCACCGAGCCTTATAACACACAATACAAAAATAATAACACAGTTGTTACAAAAGTTGAATGACAGCGCTTTAAGTGACGTAAACATCTGTCCTGGAACAGCAAGACGGACCAGTTATTGCATATTGGTCAGATAACTTTAGTTTTAAACACATAATTTTAAGAACAATTTTTTTTCTTCATATCTGTCAGATATCACTATATTCTATAACTAGATATTTATATAGAAAATAATTTATCCTGGCTTAATTTACAATAATTTATGCTTAACTTTTTTTATTTATTTATTTTATTTAATTTTTTAAATGTTTTTTATTTATTAGAGTTTTCGATTAGTTGTAGTATTTTTCTTAACTCGATATATTGTGAAGTATTCAATACGCTTTTACCTCCGCGTTTGTCCCATGCTTATATTTTGCAGGAGAAATGGAATTTTATGTCCAGCTGCGGGAAAAGATCGGGAAGAGTAAGAAATACATTCGTGGGGAGGGGAGGGTTGTTCCTTAATAAAACTTACATGTTATGATATAAGGGGTTTATGACTATATCCTTCCAGAATTTTAAGTCACTGAAGACAATGTGATATTTCAGATATTGCCTGTCACTTAAAAAAAAAACCACATACAGTAAAAGCTCTTTAGTCTGGCATTCTACGGTTCGGCACATTCTATCACCGACCGAGCCACCCGCTTTCAGATTTTTTCGGGTGGATTCGACGTCCCCCACAGCACTGGCTGTACCCGTCAGGTGGTTTTTCAGTTCGTCTGTGTTTCATGCAGTTATACGGTGTTGTCTTGGACCCTTGTCACCGCGCTTTTTGCTCGCTCTGTGTTTATCACAACTAACTGTCAGTTCAGTGTTCGTTTCAGTACAGTGTTTCCTGTTTCCTAACGGTTACAAATCACGTTTGCACAATGTTCACGAAGCCCAACACGAGTTCTTTGAGGGTTAATAAAACTACTAAAACTCATGGAGACAGGCTTCTAATGCATTGCATACATTTATAAAATTTGCCGATTCCCACAAAAGTTACGACTCTGCAGAACTCATTGATTTGTTTGTAATCCGTAACGACTTGTTGAAGAAGAGATCAGAATCATGGAAGAAACGTGTATTTTTGTACTCTATATTTTTCTTTAAACCCCGCAATTGCTAAAATGACGAAATACATACTGTATGTATGTACTTTTGTCGGATATTTAAATTGTCTGCACAGGTTCAGGATGTACGTAAAATACATGTTTTAATCGTCTGCATTTTTATCTGGAGTGACTTATCTTTGGTATTCCTGTTAAAATTATTGACGTTCGATAATTCGGCACGACTTAGTTCCCGAACGTGCCGGATTAACCCATCCGCGGCCGCACCAATTTTTGGAACCCCCTCAGGCGCGCGTGGCACAAAGTGCAACGTCTCTTTCAACCTTAATTATTCTTTTTGTAATAAACTTTTTTTTATTGAAAATAATAATTCTGAGTTTTATGACAAGATATAAAATATTTATAATATTGAGATATATTTATAATTAAAGGCCAAAGAATGCAGATACAATCGCTTTATTTCAAAACTGTCCGGTTTATTGGATCTAAGGACAACTTGCGAATGGATAACTATTATGTCCAAAACCCTAAAAAACAATGAGATCGTCCATCTTCGAGATATGCGGGATACCGTGTCATAGCTGCACATTGGATCGACTACATCAACTCCTGCTTTTGTCGTATTGTAATCCAGTATAACCGTTGGTTTACCACGGATAAATCACGACTACTAATAAATGGAAAGGAATACAAACGTTAGAAAATCAGACCTGCATTAGAAAGGGTGTGGCTATAAATAGAAACTGATTAGAACATTCAAACTTTACGTGTAAAAACAAACCATTCAAAATTACGAAAATGTTGCACTCTGTACACGGTTGCGCCAGCTGAAGGGTTAAAGAACTTCTACTGTATTTCGCTAGGGAGGGATAATTATTTCCAATTCTCTCCTTCTGAAAATACCCAAATATCTTTTTAGTAAAAACTAGGCTTGTTTTAATACCTACTAAGAAAATCCGATTTTACATTGTTTTCAAAGTTTTACTTCCCCAGCATGCGCTTCGAAGGTAATGCATAAACCCGTATCAAGCCCCGAAAAATTGAGAGCCAATGATACGCGTTTAACGAAAGGTCAGAGCGACAATAACGTCGACTTCCCCAGCAGCTATTCGAAAATAAACGATCTTCGAGGGCGAAATGTTGTTTACAAGTCCCGAGAGCCGCCGTTTCCTCATCTTATCAGCCATCGCGAAACAACTGAGAAGAATTTCTGACGTCTTTATTTTTTGTCGCTTTCGTTTTTAGCCTCCTCTTTAACTGTAACTGCATCCATCAAGTGGGCGGCTCGCCTTCTTCTCTAAATTGATCACCCCTCGATTTGTTTTCCCGACCAGAAATATTGTGAATATAGGACTCGCAGCATGCTTGGGAACTGTTAGACAGAATTTTTTTTTTTTTTTTTCACAATTCGAAGATTTATTTTTTGGCAGTGCATTTTTTTTCCAGCATGTTTCATACCCATGCTAACATAATACAAAGGGTTTTGGTCTTTCTATACTAAAGACAATGCTTTAGATTTCAAAGAACGACGAAACTCAGAACTTCGTGGTCCAAAATGAAAATGTGTTTTCGGCAGTTTATTTTATTTCCTGTTATGAATTGTTTTAGGATGATCTGGAATCCGATTCCAAACATCCTTCTTGTACCACAACATTTTAAACAAATATCATACGTTGAACAGGTGTTAAACATTGTTTCACGAACGGTACACTGGTGGCCAGCCCAAAGTAGTGGGATAAAATGGAATTGACTGAAAAAATTGGTAGATTTTTTCAAGTACCCCATGTTTTAAATAGGATCATTCACCTCATATTGTTAGTGTCATAGTAAGAACAGCGGAGGCTGCAGTTTTCGCGTTATCTTGACGTAGCAGGCTAGATAAAATCAGTCTCATTCAACTTCATCTCATCGGTCACTCTCGGGTCGAACGTGTCGAAGAAAATGTTGGATTTCTTGAACGTAGGGGAACTTTGGTTGGACCTCGATTTTCTATACGCGTTCTGTAATTCACTGTTTAATGTCAAATGTTTAAATTTATTTCATACTAAACAGAAGGTAAGTAAGTCATACTAAGTCCTTTAGAAGCATGGGAGAAAACGTATATTTTTCTCATCATAAATTCAAAACGGCCTGCTCAGACAACCTTAAAAGTTCCGGATACTTATATGCTCTATGCGTGCATACTACTGACCACAGAAAGTTCCAACATTCAGATACTTAGATGTTTTATGCTTCGAATCCCAATAAGCCTTGCAGTTTAGCTACTAATACGTTTTGTGTGTTTATGATACGGACCTCAATAAGCCCCAAAGTTCAGCTACTAATACGTTTTGTGTGCTTATGATACGGATCTCATAATAAGCCCCAAAGTTCAGCTACTAATACGTTTTGTGTGTTTATGATACAGACCTCAATAAGCCCCAAAATTCAGCTACTAATACGTTTTGTGTGTTTATGATACGGACCTCAATAAGCCCCAAAGTTCAGCTACTAATACGTTTTGTGTGTTTACATTACGGACCTCAAATAAGCCCCTAAGTTCAGCTACTAATACGTTTGTGTGTTGATGATACGGACCTCAATAAGCCTTAAAGTTTCTCCGATACCTATATGTTTTATGCATTTATGCGACAGACCTCAATTCAAAACCAAAATAGTCCGATGACGTCGAAATTTCCTTCTTGGAAAAACTGAGGTATCGAATTCTGTTAGAATTTTTCCTTCATTAATTTTGGATGCAACGTATTAATGAGGGGGAATTGTTCTGACGACAAATGAAACGCGAGACTTTTGCTTCTGATGTTCCTTTTATGACTTGTTAGAATTACCCCTACAGACGGTCATTATAGTTCTGCACAAGCCACAGGGGATATCTTTCGGACAGTCAGCAAAACTTTTCTCACCTTTTAGACGGAGAACTTTGTTGCTGACTCTTAGAGGGAGAGGGAGAATAGACTGTAAGAATTGGAGAAGAAAGATGTACGACGAATTTGGAATTCTTCATTATCCGTGAGAGAGGACATTGATAATAAGGTATATTGTACAGAACTCAACCGACTATATTTGAAGCTAGACATTTAAAGAAACGTCAGAATAATCTGAGGTTTCACCGAAAAATTTCCTAAAATTTTTTAAAAACTTTTTCGGGGGAGGGAGGGGTTTAGAGACTTAGCAGATTACGAAGCTGTGCTCTTATAACGTTAAGATTCATTAGATAATTTTCACCGATATTAAACGAATTTATATCTGTTTGTGGTTGTACCCCAGGTACCGAATACACTCAAGTAAGATGTAAAATGATTATTAGGGAAACTGGACATGAGAGGGGCATACCGATAACCCGTTCACATATAATTTTAAAAGCTAACATTATAACTGTATATATTTTAATTTCAATTAGTGCGCTTTGGGAATTCATAACAATTTTTACTTTCTTTTTCAATATTTTTAAGAATGATTTTATATTTTATTTCAATGATTATTTGAAGGGTTTTATATAATACTTGACGGTCTAATTTGCCTCTTCCCTACTGAGTCCAGTCAACAGTAACTGCAACTAAAACGCATTGAAAAAAAAAAGAAGAAGAAAACAGTTTCCCACCAACTATAATGGGAACGTATCATTTTCAATTTATTTTGATTTCAGGCCGAAATAACCAATCGATGTGTTGTTCAAAAATTTTAAATTCCGGTTACTTGCAAGATTTCTACAAGCTTTGACGACTACGAATATAAAGCAGCTGTTGTCACGTTCCGCAATTAAGTATTTATGAAGGAGAGGCTATTATTAGTTATAATTGATCCATTCATCATTGTGTCGTGGCCTTGAAAGGGGATTTACGATCACTGCATTGTGTGGGAGGGCATCTTTAAGATGTCTCTATTTATAGAAGGTAGGTTAAAAACATCCGAACTGGAAATGGCATTTAAAACAGGAAATCGCGATAAATTCATGGCTATTCTACAAGGGTGGTTCTAAAAGTAACATCAAATTGACTGTGGTTCCTGAAACAGGGGAGATTCATCCATCCTGAAGAAGCTGACGTTGCAAAATAAATGGCATGGCGTTCTTGATAAGATAAGCAGCAGATACAAAATAGAGTAGCCTCGGCTTGGTTTGGGTTGGAGCGCTACGGTCAATTATTTGCTACACGGGGCTAATCAAACCGGGATCTACAGTTTAAAGCCGATTCCGAACGGCTACGAACATCCATGCCAACAGCGGGACTCGAACCCACAGGATCTGAACCGAATGCCAGCCCCTAGCCATTCGGCCATCACCTGGCCCAGTAGCCTTGGCAGTTTGCACCGTAGAGAAACTGCTAGCAGTCATCAGACTGTAGTGATCCGTGGGTGTAAAACCTCGTGACAGTCACAAGAATGCTGCAACAATATGGAGATGCCTGCATTGGCAAGAGAGTATACGAGTGGATGATCGCTTTTAAATGAGCAAACATCCATCCTAGATGAACAATGCTCCGGTCGGCGAGCAACCAAAATCATTTTTTTTTAACTGGTGAAATAAAAAACTGAGTGCAAAGGCGTGCGAAATGTATTTATTCAAAAGGATGGTGATTACACAGAAAAATGATGTCAGTTGTATTTTTAATTGAATTATGTATCTCAATATATACGATTTGCAGTTACTTTTGAAACTTCCTCTTAGATATCGGCTATTTAGACGAACCCGCAAGGTAGTATCCCTTGTGAAGGAAGGATCCATTTTGTTCCTAAAAAAGTGACTGAAAACTGCCTTTCACTGCCCAAACCGAATCCTACAATATGCGTCTGTTCTCTCCTTTCAGGCCACAGCGGAATCAATCAACTGGGCGGGGTGTACGTCAACGGCCGGCCCCTGCCGGACTCCACGCGGCAGAAGATCGTGGAGCTGGCACACAGTGGGGCCCGGCCCTGTGACATCTCCCGCATCCTGCAGGTCTCGAACGGGTGCGTCTCCAAGATCCTGGGGCGGTATTACGAGACGGGCTCCATCAAGCCCCGGGCGATAGGTGGAAGCAAGCCCCGGGTGGCAACGCCCCACGTTGTCGCCAAAATATCGGAATACAAGCGGGAATGCCCCTCCATATTCGCCTGGGAGATCAGAGACAGGTTACTGTCGGAGGGAGTGTGCAACAATGACAACATACCCAGTGTGAGTATATCACCTTTCCTCCTTGTTCTTTTGTCTCAATTTTTTGGCTTGTAACTCAATGAATATATGTATTGGTCAGTATTTGCTTTGGCAAACACAGTGTCATAGACACGGGATACGGCTTGGTGAATGACATCCCGTAGTGCCTTGGAAATCTCCAAACAGGGCTTCTGAATCATGCGATCGACATCAAACGACTGACTTACATCGACATGTTGAGATTTTTGGATCGGAGGGACTCTTTCTAGTCACGACAGACGTACTCAAATACGTAGCTAATGTAAGGGCATGTTCACACATAATCCGTCAGCGTCAGCGTTAAAGATTCCGTTGGTGCTGATTGGTTAAATGGGTCAATGACTGGTGTATGATTGGTCAAAAAATTTTACGCTGACGGATTCTATGTGAACAGGCCCTATGACTGTCACAATACGGCGCCTAAAAACAACTTCACAACAGTCTCGATAAAAGAAAACGCTTTGACTCAGATTTTTAAAAATTAACTCTGAATAAGGCTTGCCCTTGAATGAATATACACGAAGCATACGCAACGCTCCCGGTTGAAGTGGACCACTTTCTCTCACCAAACGAGTGGGAGACCCCTTTAGATATCTGTTACGTGCTGGGGACGTAGGCGGTATAACGAAGACACATTCTTTCTTTCCCGTACTCAATCGGAAGTGACACGCCGCTCGTGCAGACGGGAAAATCCCTGATTGGGATTGGGACACCAAATAGCCGTGAAAGTAAGCTAAAAATAATAGAGATAGCTAAAAACAATCTCTATTGTCTTATATGGATAATTATTGTCAGAATATGATAACATTTAAAAAAGTTATTTGTACGTATTGTACGTATTGTAGGAAAAGATTCATAAAGAAAAAAGATAAATCTTTTACTAATTATTTCCGAGTGGTATAAAATGCACTCTCATAAATTCAAATGGAAAAAAAAAATTATTTTTCGTCAAAAATTAAATCTCAGTTATGATTCAGAAGGTTTTCAAAACAAGAAAGTTTATCTTACACGAAAACTTTTCTCAGTGATGCATAATGCAGGGAAATGCAAGTGGACGCCCTTGTTTTTTAAATCAACTTTCCATCATATTGAACTATTCTCTACAAACGGGTACAAAAGAGCAGGTCCCTTTAACACCAAACAGAAAATATACAACTGAGAGAGCAGTTTCGGTGCCTCAGCAGCTACAGAATCATAGAAAGGGGTTAAATATCATTAGAATACTTCTCATTATTGGCTTTCTTTGAATTTCATTTTCGTTATAAGGATGATTAATAGATGGAACCTTTTTATTGTTATAAAAACGAGAGAGAATTTAAAATTTTTTCCAAAATATTCGCTATTTGGAATTTCATCCTTAGAAATACCCATTAATCGGTAATCTTACAAAAGATTCTGATGAAAAATTAATATAGGACATTTTCACTCATTTGAGTAAAAACAAAAATAAAAAAGGCTAGGTAACTTTAAAACTATTTTGGGTCGAATTAAACCGACAGAATAACAGAACCAAATCCATCAATACCCTATGGCTCACCCTCTATTTATAAACTAGCTGAATACCCGTGCTTAGCTACGGGTACATTCAAATTAAATACAACGGTCAATGTATGCAGTTAATGCCAAAAAAGGCAAAAAAATACATCTGTAATAAATAAAACGATCAATGTAGGCAACTAATGGCAAAAAAAAAAAAAAAAAAAAATTCATAAAAAAATAGTAACTGATATTTTAATAGACAAAATAATGTAGAAGAAAATATTGAAATTAAATCTAATAAAACATACTAAAGAATATAGTACAGTTAGTATAAGTATAGTTTGAGAAACATTTCTTTTACTGATGTATTTTAATATTTTTTTAGATAATGTCAAATCGTCTGCCACGTTAGAAAGAAAAAAAAAATTTTTTTGGTCAATTTATTTCATTGTTATGCACGTGACGTAAAATGAATTTAAAGTATCATGAAAAGAAAAGAAACCACATGATCAGCATTTAATAAATTAAATTCTAAATATTAATCTTTAAAAATTCACCAAAAATCAGTAAATGAACGTAAAGATTCGAAAAAGATTATTATTTTAAAGGAATTTTTATGATATTTCTCGTGATATAAATTTTACAACCCTCGGAATATTATTTTAAATGTAAACTTTAAAGAATGTTACAAAATGTCTATGTAGTTGTTATGCACGTGACGATAAATTTATTTAAATTACCAGAAAAAGGAAATCACGTGATCAGCATTTAATAAATTAAATTCTAAAAATAAATCTTTAAAAATTCACCAAAAATCAGAAATTGAAGGTGAAGGTTCGAAAAAGATTTCATTTTAAAGGAATTTTTATGATCTTTCTCGTGATATAAATTTTATAACCCTCAAATAATTATTTTAAATGCAAACTTAAAAAAAGGTTACAAAAGCAGCTTAAAAATTTAATTAAAAAAATCTAAGAAGAATTTTTCAAAAATCTTTCTTAGTGCACACCTACACTATAAGAAGAATCGCCATGCAAAATTTCAGCCCTTTAGATCCAGCGTTTTGGTCTGTTCGTTATCTGTCTGTCAGTCAGTCACGGAACTGTTTTATATATATAGATTATCGAGAAGTCAAACTAATTCCAATATAGCGTTGAATCGGAGGTTGATTTTAAGATAGACAAAACATTTTAATATATTCCATATTTTATATATTTGAATAATAGGAATCAATAATTCTTGAATCCTAATCTGCCCAGCGGAAAGAATGTCTACTATGGAGTGTACGCTTCGGAGATGCTCTTCAAAAGGGCATTACATGCCAGGAAAATTAGGATTAAAGTAGAACGATTAAACAAGTTTCTTGTGAGCAGAGGTGGTGCGTTTTCGACAAGTGGTCTGTTGCAACGGCGGCTCCAAGGGGGTGGGGACAGTAGGGTCAATTGCCCCCCCTCCCCAAGAAAGCCCAACGTATTCTTTTTTCATAGCCTAAAATTATATAATCGTAATATATATATATATATATATATACAACCCTAAGAGCCGACGTTGCCCCCCCCCCAAAAAAAAAAAACAAAAAAACTCAGGATTGGAGCCACCCCTGGTCTGCTGACGAACAGATAAAACCTCAGCTCGACTTTTTCCTTGAGTCAGTTAAGAGTTTTCTGCTTTAATTCTGAAATTCAAACTAATTTGCTTAGATACGGACCTCCAAAATTTCTTTTATCAAAACCTAGGTATAGAAGCCTCTAGCTTCGTCTCAAACCCCGATTTTGTACGCAAAAATCATCTCGCCAACCCCCACTCCATCTGTTTCTCGGACTGTCGGAATCTCTTAAGCAAACTGTGACTACCTTTGCTTCCGACCTAATCTTCGGATTACAAGGCACGTAAAGATGAGAAAGAAGCCTTATCACCGTCTCTAATCCCCCAAAGCCCCGATAATTCCAACCAGAGCGTGACAATTAAGTCCCTGCTTTGCGGTTGAAATTTCCTTTGAAGCCGGAAGCCCCTGAAGAACAGCCGGCAAAGGGTCGTGCAGATCTGCGGAATCGTGTTTGACAGACATTTAGCGATTCACACCACAGAACGCGAGCATTTTGGACAAATCCATACTGGGAATAACTCTTAATTCCACGGCACTCTCCATGGTACAGGAGTTTAAAAATTAAATTGACATCTATGTCTCCCGCATAAGTTTAACAGGCAAGGAGTCGTTATACCTTTTTTACCATGTTTTTATTAACTCGCTTTCTTGTTTGCGTGTGTGTTTCGATTGCAAGATTTGTCCAGTACAAATCTTGCAATCGATTTTTAACTAACTTCCCGACTAGCTAGACATTTGAAACTTTTAAAATAGCTCAGAACACGATGACAATGCATTATTCTAATACTTTTAGTCATCTTTAAGCAGAATTGAAATACATTTTCGGTTAATTTTTTTTGTAGACTGGTGCAGCCATCTATCGACCGGGACGGAAACAAAAAGTTAAACGCAATTTAACTTTCAATTAACTTCATTTTCTTTCAAGTTGATGGGATAATTCATTAAAAAATTTTTTAAAAAGTATTTATTAATGCATAGAATTGTCAAGTTTATATGATTCAACAGAAAATTTAAAAACATGGTATATAAAAAGCTCTTTTTATCATGCAATTATTTATTCTCTCACTTACCCCATTTACATTTTGAGCCAAAGAGATCGTTGGGGGGCGGGGGCACTTAATATTTGACAGGTGGCTGAAAAATAACTGTTGTAAAGGGATTTAGGGAACCATTTGAGTACAAACAGAAACAATAAACTCTAATCAATTAAGTAAAATGACTACGCTACAAATGGAATACGTAAACAATGATTTAGGTTGGAAAATAACCTTAAAACAATGGATGCGTGCATGTGTTGGGGGCAAGCAAGGAAACACAGAGAATTGGCTTTTATCATACATTTATTTGACAACGCTAAAATAGTCTTTTAAAGTGTAATTAATAACAGAATAATATTCCCCTTCACACTATCATTTAACACATGAGGAATCAGAAGCAGAAGCAAACTATTTGGTCAAAGTAATTATTTTTAGGATCTATCGGGAGGCACTTACTAATGTTGAATACAGCGATGAAATGACTTCGATGACAGGGGCCCATATCATGTCAGATTCAGGATCATCATATCGGATTCCAGGAATTACCGCTAGACTCAGTTCAATCGGCACTCTGTCTCATTCAAGCTCTAGGAAAAAACCGCCAGTGCAATCTCTGGACCTTCTCTCGTTTTTTTTCCCTTGGAGGGGCTGTTGTCAGTTTACGGGGCCATTTCGGCCCGCCCCTTTTTCTCTCATTGGTCAATGGGCTTGTTTTTCTCTCAGCAGTTTCTGTCCCAATTGGTCCCTTATTATACTGCTCCTGGTCATAGTCTACCAAGTACCTCCTCACCATTATTTTCTTTTGAAATACAACTTTAATCATTATCTGAAAGTTTTATTGTGGGCCATAAAATAACGTCCATCTATCTTGCAATATTTATAGTCATTTGATCACTATCAATAGCCACACAGACAGTTTTTCTTTTACGTCCTCTTAGTGTTCATGCCTTTTTTTTTTTGCCTCTGAAGTTTTTATAAGAGTTTTGTTCTTGACCGTCTTTCGGCCACACACTGCTGTGAATTATAACATTCAGCGCCTCTACAGAATAAGTAAACAATTTAAGGAGAAACAAGAACAATAAACTTTAACTGTGTCATAAAATAATTACGTTATGTTGTTGTTGTTTCTGATACCCTTTGACCGATAGTATCTATGAGTTCCAAGTCCAATTAAGGCTATTGGGCAGAGTGGTACGGCACCGGTTTTTAATAGCACCACAAGAGTCAGAGTCCGACTTGGTTAAAAGACTGGTCCCGTTATTTAGAACCGAGGCAAGTGACGATACCAATGCACTTGACCCCGCACCTCCAGAGGTAATTTGAGAACTTGAAGGACAATGCAGCCACAACAGATTTTACTTGCACCAGCCGCCATTAGTGTATACGACAGTGCATTTGTCAGCGACGGGCATCGAACCAGTGACTCTCAGATCACTAGTACGCTGGTCTTGCCAACTGGGCCTCTGCACCCGCCCTTTTCAAGTTAAATAAACATATTAAAATGCATATGTTAGGTTAAATCTGAATACTTGTACAGAAGAAAAATGGTTCCTAAAAACAGCATTTGGAGTGATGAGTCCCAGTTCTTCCACTCCTTGCCCTATCTCCAATAAAGCTTTTAAGCTGCCTTAACGCTTGTTGCCCTTAACGTACACGGCGGTGGATTTGCAACGACGAGCATCGAACCAGAGGCGTTCAGATCACTTGCCTTCTGCTCTTGCCAACTGGGCCACCACGCCCTTATATACCTTATAACTACACCGCGCCCTTATAACTACGTTATAAATGGAGTTAGTAAATCATTTAAGAACAAACAAAAGCAGTAAACTAACCAATTTGATACAATGACTGTATTATAAACGGAGTTAGTAAACCGTTTAAGAACAAACAAAAGCAATAAACTGTAATCAATATGATAAATTATACATATTGGGTGCGGCTCCGGTTTATAACGGTACCACAAGGGTCGGAGTCCAATTTAGCCAGGTGCCACCACAATTTTGGATCGAGTACCTCCTGGGGTGGAAACCGGGGGGATCGTACCCTCTCCCACCCCCTCTGACCTCATAGAGGGACCATCCGGTCTACGGATTTAACGTGCCCATATCCGGCCTAGACACGGAGCTATTTAACGATTCTTGTCGGGATTCGATCCGAGCACCCTCAACACCGAAAGCTCAGATGTTACCGCTAGGCCACCTCGAGCCCATAAATATTGTTAAAACGCAAAGGAATCGATGAACCCCTTTGATAATTGTAAAGTCAGTTCGAAAACATTGATGACAAAACTACTAGCCCTGTTCAAATGAAGTTTTCAAGCCAACTACTTAAGAAATATGTACACAAATTTCTTCATCGACAAAAATTTGAACTAATGAACAAAGTGGAATGCAAAGCATACTATGGCCTCCTTGAAAGCGAATAAATAAATAAATAAAAAACAGGATTCTTTGAAAGAACAGGATGCAAGAATGACAGGGGAAGCCACAACATTACCCGACTTTATCAGTCATCGATATATTTGGAATCTCTTAAGCAAGCGTGTGACCGTGAAATTCTGAGCGATAAAATAGAGCGATAATTTAAGGACTTCGACTAGATGTATGCTTATTCACTAATGGGGATTTATCTTAGCTCAAAACATATAATCAATCATGAATATTTTAGGAATTACTTTCCCTTTAATGTTCCGATTCCCAGTTCGTACACAGCTTCCTGTTCGTAATCTTCTGATCTTAATATCCCAAGCTTGAAATTTATTGAGAAATATTTTCAATATTGTTTCTTCCTGATCAAATTTATAAAAAGACCTGGGATTTTGCATTGGCGTTCAACCGTACATGAATCTCAATTAAGTGACAAACAAGTGCTTACCCAAGAGGAGTTTACAATAATATAAGTATTATATCAAGAAATTTCTGTTCTCAGATGGCAAAATGTTATAAGAAATTTTTCTTTAAAAAAAATTTTGTTTTTCACATTCCGGATTCTCATTCGCCAATATTTTCTATTTACTGTAACTACTGTAAGTAATAGCCAACTATTTTTCTGAAACATTGGTACTATAAGTTTGCTCATGTCAAACAAATTACTGATTTTTCAAGACATCTTGAATCTTAGAATTGCTGTCACGCAAATTTCTCATAACATTTTGCCATCTGAGCACATATTTTAAAGTTTACTTTGATTTTTCAAAAAAAAAAATATCATCATTTTAAGAAATATCAACAGTCTTCAGTTCACATATGGGGATTAGGATCCATTTATGTTAAATATTACCATGGAAAAACCTTGACAGTAAATTTCATTTTGTGAGAAAAAAATTTAATAAAAATGCAATCAAAATATATTTAAACCATGTCAAACATAGGTTACACAAATACCATGCAGCACTGTGCGCTACATAACATAGTCTATCCAAAATGAAGAGGATCTCGCATTTGAAAGACAAATGTAAAAATAGGCTTTGCGTTCCGTTTTCTTGTTTTAAAATGTTCATATAAACCAGGGGTTTCCAACTTACAAGTGTCCAAGGGCCGCAATCGAAAACACCTATCTAGTGGCGGGCCGCAATTTAATCAGGACCATACCCAGGACATTTTTTCTTGAGGGAGGGGGATTTGGAGGATTTGTGTATAGTATGTACTATGAAACTTTTAAAAATTCGAGGATGAACCTCCAACAACGACCTTGATTATAACTGGCCAACTTTCGTTAAATTACACAGACACACACAAAAAAAGTCAAATAAGAAGTGGGGGGGGGGGTAGTATGAAATACAACATGAGTGGACACCCTACTTTTCATGGAATTCGAGGAAAATCAATGTTTTTTGTAAATGAACAGCATTTGAAAACAATAAAGATTTTTACAAAATCATTTTTCGTTAACTAAGAATATCTAAATTGATGCTGCAAATTATTTTCCTAGAAGTCTTCGCGGGCCGCAAAAAAAGGCACCGCGGGCCGCATGCGGCCCCCGGGCCGCCAGTTGGAAACCCCTGATATAAACAAATATACAATAGCATCCTCCCCTGTCCAACGACGGAAAGTCAAAAGTTTGTCCTAGAAGAAGTGTTCTGGACGTCACTCCAGTTTCGCTTATCAAATGATATTGACTGCCTAATCCCGTAACAATGACTGGTATGTAAATTTACTGTTTTTTAGATGTACTGTTGGTCTGTTCGCTGGCCAGGTCTCTAAGACCATCTTTTATTTATTAACCTTTAGCCTACGGGGCCCATTTTTCCGATTCCCTCTTTAGAATGGGAAATTTCACACCCCCTTTGTAAGAACGGCCATTGAGGATATATATATATATATATATATATATATATTAGACAAAGTTGTAAGTGAAAAACCAGTATAAGCCATAAACCACTAAAGCCAGGAACCAGTAACATGAAAAGATAAGTGAAAAATAGGGTTTTTGACAGCATCTTTTCTTCAGCGGTGCCGATACTGTCTAAAAACCAATGGATTGTTTCAAATAAGTATGATTTGAGCAATAAACATACTTAGACACCGTACAATCCATAACCTTTTCTTGTACGGTTGAGCGATATACCAGAAAATAAAAGACTTTCATAGATGGATTATAGAAGACGGACATAGCAGAGTGAAACGTACGTTTATCTCTTCATTAAAAGGGACAGAAGGATTATTTCTACAAACGACACCAAATTTTGTGGTTCCGGTAAAACTTAACACGTGGTTTAGCGGTTCGTGCCAGAAAATAGAAATAATAAGAGGCCTGATTAACTCAACAACCGTTGAAAAACAAATAGATGAAAATACCCTAATAAAATACTTTAAAACGTAAGCACTTATACGTGCAATTTTATTTTCTCTCAACTTCCAACTTTTAATTTCAGACTTAAAAATCTGTCTACAACAGTATCAATACTCAATATATTTTTACGAAATATAACCAAATATATTTTTACAATATAACGCAACAATGGACTGTTTTCAAATGGAAAAGAGGAAAAATCACTGATAACTTCCTTGTTCATATAAAATGAACCCATGCGCCCGGTCGTTAATAAAAGATTTTGTAGCGATGTGTTAATGTTTATTGATAGAGGAGTAATTCGGGATGAATCGTTATGCTATCCTAATGGTCCTGATTAGTATAAAATTTTTGCGTTTACTACAAAACTTTTTGTGGTGGCAAATGTCTCATTTCATGCTGAAATAAGTCAGCATTGTCTATTGCAAGAATCCACGTGGTTTTTGACTTCATGCGACCTGTTAAGTCATCTTAAACGAGTCCACTCTGTGTTAGTCTAATGCGAGTGTCCATGACATTTTTGATGTCACATGATCTGATGCGTCATCAGCATCTAGTCCATTTTATGCTAGTCTAAAGCGAGTGTATGGAATGTGACCTTCTATATCATCTGTAAATAGTCCATTTATGACTTATTTGACACGGAAACAAAATATTGGTTGATCAAAAATAGAGAAAATTAGTCTTACTCAAGTAATCTTATGATCGTTACATTTTAAAGGTTGTCTTAACATTGTGCAATCCTTTTGGATTAGAACGTCACATGGACGCTAACAGATAGAACGTTCGTTTTCAATCGACGTGGTTCCCTTTCAAAGCTCTCATTCAATCTATCCGATTAGAGCATTACGTCACCGAAATCCCCACAAATCCTGACGTCTTCATCGTGATCCTAACGCACATTTTATAGCGTTGGCATCGCTTTCGAGGCAAAAAGAGGAACCGCCGCCAGACCAAAAAACCGAACCTGTCATGTATGCCCCCACAGCTGACGATGACGGTCACTTCTCTGGGGCACCCCGCGTGTGGTCCCAGCGGGGACCCAGATCGGCCCCGTTTGACGCTCTGCAGGGGCCACCTCGCTCACGACGTATCTATAAAAGAGGGCCCTCCTGTCTGTACGTCTGTCACGCGAGCAGTTGGAAAATATAAAAGGCGAGTTGGAAGTGTTGATGGGAGACGTTCGAATTTGTTTTCTTTTCATTAAGTTCGCCAGGGGTCGCCATTGTGCCTCCCGAACGTGGAAAATTGTGCGGTTCTCTCTCTTTCCTTCCCTTTTTTTTTTTCATTTTCGAATTGGCAGACCTATTCCGCTGGCTTGAAAAGGGAGAAAGGGGGCCTGTCAACTTGTGAATGGGTTCCGACTGGCAGGAAAACGCGCTTCGTGGACATTGCATAATGCGAGGAGAAATGCATATAGAGATGCCGGAGAGAGAAATTAGCTGTTCTTTTCAGAGGGAAGTGCAGGGCTCACGAGATCGGGGTATTGGAGGTGTCCCCGACCGGGGCGCATAGCTTGACAGTTCGGTTGTGCCACGGAAAGAAATTTTAATAAATTAACTAAATGACTTTCTATCTGTTAGTTCAATATAAAAAAAAATAACTAAAAATAAATATTCCAACAGAGCTAGATAATTCTAGGAAGAATGTAGACAAAAAATAAACAGAAATCAATCACTCAGGGCTCCACGCACCATAAGACAAGATTCTGTAGTTGTGCCTGAACTAAACCAGAAATCGAGGTAACCGACTGGTCTCGTCATCAGGGAGCCTAACCAAATCAGTTGAAACTGAATTAGGGTATGTGAGCATATTTGCATTTCTGTATTCGTGTACATGTGTCTTTTCATTTGTGTTCTTTAGGATTGTATGTGTACTTGCATATATGGTGCGTTGAGCCCTAAGTGCAAGTTGTCCGTGTTTTTTTAATTTTTTTGACTATCTGTTTCAATGGGGATCTCGGGGCCTTGGGAAGTCCTTTGGTTATACCTGCATCCTATTCAGAAAGTTCCCCCTTGAGCTAACTGATATGGCCAGGCTTCCTGATGACGAGACCAGTCGGTTACCTCGATTTCTGGTTTAGTTCAGGCACTACTACAGAATCTTGCCTTATGGTGCGTAGAGCCCTGAGGGCTTCATTTCTGTTTATTTTTTGTCTACATTCTTCCTATAATTATCTAGCTCTGTTGGAATATTTATTTATTTATTTATTTTTAGTTATATTTGTCCATTTTCAATATGAGGATTTGCTGCAACTGCGCAATTTTTTATTGAAAAGTTAAAAGTTTTCAACGCTAGGGTAGGTTTTCAGTTAATTCGTTTGGTTGTCTATGCCCGCTTTATAAACTTTTTTGTTTGTGGTGAATTGTTTATATTATTATACTTCAATAAATAAAAACATGGCACAGAAATATAATAACAACACAATACCGTGGCTCGATATATAAACACTGTTGACCGGTGACGAATGGACTCATGCATCATCAACTCAGGAAAGTGTGCCAGCAGTTTTGTTTGGACGCGGTTAAAGCAAAATACTTCTGATAGGAGTTGCATCATTCAGATATATCCACCTGTCTTTTTTAGCCATTATATTTATAGTTAAAACGGTTTCTTTTATTCATCAGTACATTGGTAATAGACAATAGAATTGAAAGGCTGTTGACTGCTTTCCTCAGTGAGGTGAATCAGTTGAATCTACTGGGTTCAAACATATGTTTTTCCCAAATCATTCTGTTCAGAACAAAAGGGTTAAAAAGGGATATTTAAAGGAGGAAGAATGTGAATTTGAAAATGGTCTTTGAATTTTGTGGGTATTTAAAAACTGGTAGAAAATCGCGTAAAATATCTGCATGCCCATCGATCCTATCTAATATTTTTCTAGCAGGATTAACTATCTTTGTATTTTGGGTTTACAGCAACGCGCGTTTATTTGTTTATTTTGGTCCAACTAGCAATCCATTTCATTATGATAAAAAGAAAAATTGAATTCTCACCACAATTGTTTAATTAGGTGAAACTAAGTATAACTTTTATCAGAACAAATTAGATTTTTTTCTATTTTTCGAATTATTTATGGTACTACCAATGGTCTAATTTTTTTTTAAAATTTACAGGATGTAATTTAAAGAGTTTCTGTTTCACGACCATGACGTTTCCATTTGTACCACGATCTTTCTCCTCTTTTTAGACATTTTGATGATATAGATGGACCATATCTTTATATAAAAAAAGGGGCATCAGGGATAGCTTCTAAATCAGTGAAAGAGGGTGAGGGACTGTGCTTCAAACTAGTTGATTGGGGGGGATTTTTTTTAACTCACGCAGATCCATTTTTTTAGTGCGATATTTAAACTGGCAATCGTCATCCGAAGATTTTACAAATATATTTGCAAAATCGATACTCCTAGATTTAAATTTTACCATCACATCGTCAGAGCCCGTTTAGCCCCCTCCGTGGGTTCAACACTGCATCAATATGAAGATATGAAATTATTACAGCTGGAAGTAGTATAATTTTTCATAGTACTAAAATTGGATTGTGTTGGACAGTTCATTTTATGGTGATATCACTTTTTTTTCTTTCCTTTTGATTTTACTTTATAGACTGGTTTAGTTTTCTAAAATGTCGCTTCGAAAAAATTTTAAAGAACTACAGTCGAACCTCCATATATCGAAGTATAAAATTGCCGGAAAAAAATTCGATATATAGAAATTTCGATCTATAGAACTGATCTTAGTTTTATCATAATTATCCTGAAACATTAAAATTAAAGCTAATTTTCGTATACGAAACTCCGCTTCTAATTTATATGCGAATCACTTTAAATGAAAGTTAATAACTAAAAAATGAATTAATATGAAAGATTTATTGAACATAAATTAAAAAAAAACAATAATCCAGACAGTGGTTACAATGATCACAGTTACATTCTTTAAAAATAACTACGAATGTCTTGCTGAACAGCCAGTTTTGCAAAAAGTTCATCAAAGAAATGTCCGCATTTATTCAGTAAACTAAAAACTTCGCCAGGGACATTTTCCGCGAATTGAAGTCCAAACGCCAAACGTCCAAAACGTATTGTTTCAAACGCCAAAAATTGGGAGATTTTATTCTAAAGTGGAATAAAATCTCCCAATATGTCATGAAAAAAAATTGATATATACAGATTTTTTCGATACATAGAAACAGTTTTTCTATGTAATGAACATAGAGATTTGCTAAGATTTCGATATAAAGAAAATTTCGATATATGGAGGTTCGACTGTATTTAGTGAATTATAAGCGCATACTTTGCCTGACTGCCCGAGTGGGTGTGAATTAGACAATGGGAGTTCATTGGATGATAGTCATGATTCTAGTAAGAGAGGACATCAAAGAGGCGAAAACATCTGCAATGTAAACCATTAGCGAAAGGGATTGCGTTCCCAGAGGAGAGTGGAAAAAGTGGTCTGTTTATATCTCACTTAGCAAAAGATGAGATCAATGCTCTATAAAAACTAACAATCCATTTGAATAATATTTATCTGTTTTTCACTGCTAACCTGCTTAGGGAAACAATATTTTCGTCGCTGTTAACTCTAAAAAACATGAAACGAAGATTGGCCAAAACGTTTCAGTTCTTGCGAAGAGCTGTTTCAAACATTTCCCCTCACATAACATAACTGCACTAAAGTACCACAACTATTAGTGCCTCGATGAAAGTAAAACTTTACGGTTCACGACCTATCTCAATTGAGATGGGTCATAATTTAATTTATAAGATTAAGATAACTATGACATTTTTTTCCACCCAAATATACATAGGGATGCATTATTCCTCTACATGAATAAGGAGTACTTACTTCACTTATTTTGTCAGAGATGTATCAGTTTCCATTGTAGTCTTTTAGTCATATCTGGTAGCATGTCCATTCGGTATTTTGTCTTCTGCAACAATTGTTCCTCTTATCTCCTACATTTAGAATGAGAGTTAAAAATACCATATTAAAAAGATAATGAGAGAGAAACTGAATGTTTTAAGCAAAAAGAAATGAAATTAGAAATTTTTTCGTAGAATATTAACAGATGTTCTTCAGTGTTTTCCTTTTCGAGAAACATTTAAAATTTTTCACAATCATCTCTAATACTAGGTTCTTTTAATGAATATATATATATATATATATATATATATATATATATATATATATATATATAATTTTTTTTTTTAAGCGGCGATAATTGACGTCAAACATTCACCTATACTACGCCGCAGTTCACTGTCCAGTTTATTATGCGGGCACCATGAAAGCGAACAGCATTACCCCCTATGAAGGGACGACACAAACAGAGGCATATTTCGTGGCACGACGTCGGGATTCGATCCGCGCATTCTCAGCACCGAAAACCAGCGCAGTGTATCACAGGGCCGCCACAAGCCCGATTTTATATATATATATATATATATATATATATATATATATATATATATATATATATATATATATATATATGGATATTTTATTTTATCTAAAATACTTCTGTAAACCAAAGTTCGGAAACGGTATTTCTCCTAATCCAGTGGTTCTTTATCGGTAGTCCACGGACCATTACTAGTCCGAGAGAACCCATGAATTGATCCTCAAGTTCAAGAGT